>CAJHNH020001705.1:50000-85000 GCA_905116865.2 Candidula unifasciata
AAGATTTTTTTCTTTTTTCAACCAGTTTACTAGCGCTTTGCCAAAGGTTCTTTATGCTGCTTAATCTCTGCAATACAAAAAGTCTACTACACACACACACACACACACACACACACACAACACACACACACACAAACATATCTTACTGTCATAACTGCGGCGCGAGGACCTTCTACAATCCAGATGAGTGGATTCATATAGTATCCGAACCAGCATCTGAAGAGAAATAGAATATGTAGATCTACATAGGTATGGACAAAAATTGTTGAAGACATATTGCACAAACAATTTTTTGATCGAATGAGGTAGCTAGTTTTTCTTAGCAGCCTTTAACGACATGCATGGCAGGTTAGTGTTGCTTAGAAACCACAGTTCACATCATTATTAATCCCCCCGTGTGGGTTCCGGGGCCCCATTGTGGGGAAAACAAGAAAAGACCCACTGCCTCCCCAAAAGCATGTCGTAGTCGCTAATTGGGGAGTTTCGGAAGTGCATCTGCCGGAGAGGCAAGAACCAACAGTCTGTATTCAAGAGAATGAGATCTGTAAAACTGATGGCAGGTTCTGGAGCGGGTGTTGCTTAGTGGACGATCAGAGAACCTTTCCGCCAGACCACAGTGGTGAACGCGAAGAAGAAGAAGAAGAAGATCACATCATTATTACTATATACGATGTGCAAAAAATGCACCTGTTTGGAAACATTGAATTTTCAACCTGAGATTTATTTAGAACAGTAGTATGCATTCTTCAACACGTGCACAGAAACAAACAATACGCACACTAACAGATTAAGAATGTACAATTATCCCCTTCTGTTGTAGGCCATCAGTTCTCTTTGTGAGTCAATTTATTTTCAGACAGCTCCATCACGTCTTTTGATTTGTGGAGGGTGTTTTCTCATTTCCCCATAAAAACCACGCGGCTGGCCGAACGGATAACAACGCAGGGATATCACGCGGAAGGCCGAGATTCGAATCCTGTGTAAGGTTAAGAATTTATTTGGGGAAAAAAAAAAAAAATCCTAACAGTAACAGTCCGTGGCGACAGCTTTATATATCTTTAGGCTTAAGCGCACCCCCCCCTCCCCACCACTCGCCTACAACGCAAAAGTGGTGGTTGCATGCAATATTGGCAGGTTGTTTAAAGGCAGTCTACTAAACCACATATCTGCTGGTCAATCTAAATGCGTGTACATGCTCTAATAGTTGGAATGGTCTATATAAATACTGATACAAAATAATTAAGAACAATTATGAAAACGCAATTCCTTACCTCATGTCATACATTCTCGACAAAGGAATTACCCAGGCTATAGTCAGTAATACTGGGAAGCCTGCAAAAGAAAGTAAAAAAAACCATGTTTAGATATCTTCAGTGGTTTAATATAGAGAAATCACTTATCCATGGCATTGGAGTCATTCTATAACAAGCTAATCTGCTTGTTTTCTAAGAACTAATTCATGTCTTAGACAAATGTTAATGCGATGTCCCATCTCCGACTCAACATATTAGTGGAATGTCCCGTTCACAGCTCAAAATATTAGTGGGATGTTCCGTCTTCAGCTTACATTGTAAGTGGAATGTCCCGCTTTCAGCTCAGAATAGTATTGTCACCCTAATAGTAGCCCGCCTGCCGATCCATAGGTGTTAATTTCCAGTCTGCATTAAGGGGAAGTTGTATAACTGACTGTCATATTGACCTAGCCTAAAACTGGTATTAGAAAATGTCTTGGGAATCAATAGCGACCTGGGTGATGTTAACTACACCGTCTATTTAGTGCCAATTTTAAAAAAAAAAGTGAAGATCCCTTTTCACGCGTTAGGCGCATTGGGTATATGGGAAGTTAAGTTAGTTGCGTATCCTTTACAGGACGTTGCAGAACCAACCCTAACAGCCCCTGGCTGTTGTGTGGTCTCGGTAGGCAAATTTACGTCCAGTAGTTTGCAATATCTTCTGGACGGTCGGCTTTCTTGATACCACTGTCGAAACCAACATATGGGAAGAGCATCCCATATTTTTACAGACCAATCAGCACAGACCATACACTATAAAAAAACTAGGTTAGATTATCCGATGTAACAATGGTGTGAAAGGGCCCATAACCTTTTGTTTAGGTTCATTATTAATCTTCGCCCGGCTCGCTAGCGTAGTTGGCTAAACCGGACTGCGCGATGACCGGGTGGCGAACCCCTAGTGGTCCGGGTTCACGCATCGGGGAAGGCAGAAAAGGCACATTTCTCCCAGATTTACGGTATTTATCATGGAATCAAGGCCCAAGGGTTGCGATATCCATAATACAGAGCCTAAGGGTTAACAAGGCTTCTGAATACTTAAAAAAAAAAGTATATCTTTCCTCACGTGGTTAATAGTGTCAGCATTTATCAAAGACGAGTACTTAAAACTGAGTACTTACAATCGTTTGCACGTTGTTTTGTGCCCAGCTTTATCTACGCGCCACAGGACAGACATTCATACACACACAAGCACACAACATACACAGCTTTATACACCTTTTAAAAATGCCCATTTAGAAACAAATTTGAAACTCGATGATAATAATAATTTAAAAAAAAAGTAAAAAGTAAAGTTCCCTTTTCACGCCTTTCGGCGCATCGGACATATGGGCAGAGCTTCCCATATTTATACAGACCATCAGCACTCTGTGGGTAATGTGGTCAGCATTACGCCGGCTGTCTTTACTTTCCCAGGACAGCCCATCCTGGAACCCATTTTAGGCTGGGTCTACCTGCGACGTCCCATACCACGATAAAAATCCACGTAGCCTGCAGTGGGTTTCGATCGCGGTATGCTGGCTTACGAGTCGGACTCGCAACGCCTTAGCCTCGGACGCCGCAGATGATAATAGATGAAAGTATGTCACAAGACCCCGCTATTCAGCAGCATGTTTTAATGGTAGAAAACATTGATTATGAAGTAGGGAACACTTCAATTACACAATACTTTTATAACGTCCAAGGGGTCTTTCGTAATATCCTACACACAGATAACGTCACAGGACAGTCTAGCAATTTAGAAGGTGGTAGGACTGGGTTTACTCGATTTTTGATGATTTAAAAAAAAAAGTAAAGGACCCTTTCCACGCCTTTAGGCGTATAGGGCATATAGGGCTAGACCTATATTTTTATAGACCAACGGCACAAGATCGGTGATGTGGCCAGCATCACGCCGGCCGCCTCTACTTCCCGGGATTGCACCCGGTACCCACTCAATTTGATGCTTTTAACGACCCCAAAACATAAAGAACTAGCCCTAACCCCAACCCAGTTACGTCCCTTGAAATAGAGCAACCTAGGTACCACGACTGCATGCAGTCTACTACCACCCCCTGAAATATTAAACTGTCCCGTGACCTGTGGGTTTCCCCTGTTTGTGGTAGAATATTAAGAAAGCACCAGTCTAAGAAAGCCACAGCCATTTAAACCTTGGGACGTCTGCAAATTCAGTGTCGACGTCTGCTGTGTCGGAAAGATTTTTTGGATGTATTTGCATGCCCCCCCCCTCCCCCCCCCCCCACCCCCCCCCCCCCCTCTTTCCGAAAAAAAAACGTATTTTCTAATATTTGTAGATATTTTGGATGACAGCCTTTTGTGACATCGAAAATTAAAATGATAAAGGAATGAATTAATAGAAACACCGACGCAAAGCATAGGCCCAATAAGCTACAGATTCTTTATGACCTAACAACCCCCCCCCCTCCCCACCCCACCACCCCCCTCACAAAAGAAGTTTTCTTTTAATATTTTTTAAGTTCATAAAAATGTTAAGCAGATTATATAATGACATTTATGTGACTTTGCAAACACATTTTTATTTATTTTTCATAAAAGTCACATGATAATATATTTTCATTATCCATATATTTGAAAAGGCGTAAATATTGGTAAGTTTTCGGAGAATATCTTGTGTAATTTAAAACGGTAGGGGCCTCAGGGACTGTATATATATATATATATATATATATATATATATATATATATATATATCTATATATATATATATATATATATATATATATATATATATATATATATATTATATTATATATATATATATATATATATTAGGGTCGTATCAGTCTAAATCCGGCTCTGCTTACGTTTTTTTATTTTTCTTCTTCGTTGTCTTTTTTTACTTCTTTTTCTTCTTCTTTTTCTCCTCATCTTCCTCTTCTTCTTCTTCTTCTTCTTCTTCTTCGTCTTCTTCTTTCTCTGCTCCTGGAATGCCTCGGGGTGTCAGGGCAGCAAGATATCTTTGGAACGGGTCCTTCTGTTCGCTTCGTATTAAGTACTTTTTAGTGTCTCTGATATTTCTGCGGTCCATGTTCTGCGTGGTCAACCTCTGGGTCTATTACTGCTGTATCTGTACAACATTGCTCCCTGTGGTCCCCTGTCAGATGTCAATCTTGTTACATAACCAGACCATTTGATTTGTTGTCATCCTGCTAATGTTAGTACTGGTTCGGTACCGACTTTCCTCCTGATGTCATTGTTTCTAGGTCGATCTTTCCTGGTTACATCTGGCATAGAACGTAAACATTTCAGTGTACCCTGTTATGCATGTCGTAAGAAGCGACTGGCTTCTTTATCCCGTAAACAACTGTAGGTGCAAAAATCTGTTATTCAGTCAAGAAGAAATGCTCACATGGACTGGCGTCAGATTGTTAAGGGTTAAAGTTTTATTATAAGGTAAAAAGCAGTAGCAGAGCAGCGCCATATTTAATTCTGGTATCTCGTGAGTTACACAACCGAGGGAGAGACACCGGAAGCGAGTTCAGAAAAAGGGAGAGGTGAGGTGGGGGGGGGGGGGGGGGGGGGGGGGGGGGGGGGGGGGGAGAGGTGAGGTGGGGGGGGGGGGGGGGGGGGCTTTGCCTAAATTAAACAATTTTTTAGCGTGGGGAGTTGTTTCATCCACCCCTTCCCCACATCTCTCTCTCTCTCTCTCTCTCTCTCTCTCTCTCTCTCTCTCTCTCTCTGTCTTTCTCCGTGTTGCAAGAGGGTTAAAGGTCCGCCCCTAACCTCGCAAAGAGGTTCTCTTTTCAAGTACATGTTTATACATTTCATATTGTTCTCAGATAAGTTGTTATATTTATTTGTGATTCAGCACACAATATGGATATTAATAATAATATTTACTATTATTTTAACGCACTTCAACAAGGCTATGTAATTTGAACCCACCACCACTCCCATAAATTTATAAGGGGGTGAGACATCTGAGACGTGTGTTACCAATGCACACAGGTGTGTACTTGCTGACAGCTGTTGCTCTCATATAATCGCCAAACGTAAAGTCGTCAAGTTGCACACTCATTCGCTGTACTTAAATCTCTGTTATGAAGATTTCAAATGGTCTGTTAACAGGAACAATCACTGTTTACAATTGCTACAAAATCCCGCCTTGAATTTCAGTAGGTTATTTTCCGGAAAGTTCAAAATTCTGATCTTTTCAGGCACACAAGCTAGAATCAGTTCTAGCGCCAATAGGCCTTTATTTAAAAAAATTAGTCCCTCCACCCACTCTTCCAGGGTCCTCTAAACACAGGAGCTGTTGTAGCACAGAGCTGTTGTACTGCGTAAACTGTTGTAGTACAGGAACTGCTGTACCATGTGAGCTGTTGTAGCATAGAAGCTGTTGTGCTACGTGAACTGTTGTAGCACATGAGCTGCTAGACCAAGTGAACTGTTGTAGCACAGGAGCTGCTGTACTGCGTAAACTGTTGTAGTTTTTGTACCAGGAGATTTGTTGTAGCACGAAAGCTTCTGTAGCATGGGATCTATTGCAGCACGGGAACTATTGTAGCACGGAAGATGTTGTATCATGGGTGCTGTTTTAGCAGGAAAGCTGATTTAGTTCTTTCACGCAGCGGCTGGCACGCGTGACTGAGAACTTTGTAGCCACCGACTTGCAATCTTAAAATAACATCGACTCTTGGGTCGTCTCAACCTAAAATGCGTACCAAAAATGTCATGGGAAGTAAAGGAGGTCGGTATGATATTGACTACACCGATAACGGAGAACCGATTTATCTATACACAAATAGGGCTACGGTATATGGCCGATAAGCCTAAAGGCATGAAAAGAAAACCGTTATTTACTTACGTTGCCACTATTGTGCGTTTTAACATTCATTCCCTCACAAATATCCCACAAACTCCTTTCCGGATCAGCACGAATTTGTGCATGTCGCCTTAGATTTTCTACGTCATTATGACTGTTTAAATTTATAGTTGCACAGATGCTGCTGTTTTATTAAAGCGGCGAATTTCTTTGATCTCTGACTAAAAACTTCTGTACCCATCAAAATTAAATATCGTGTAATTGACATACGTGTGGAGATTGTTTATAAATCAGTTTAATGTGATACATAGTGATTATTTTGATAACCTATACCCCACTCGATAAAAAAATCCCCAACTCATAGGGGATTAATGCTGTAGATGACCACTCGAGAGCGAAAGGTCTAGAAACACTCGCGCAATGTGATGTTTTGGAAAGTAAGTTCTTGTTTCTCAGTTTACTCAACTTACTGTAAGTATATTGACTTTTTTCCTTAAAGAGAGTCTTTTTTTCATATACCGCAAAAATGTCAAAATGAAAACTAGATCTTTGCTTACATCAAATAACTAATTTTATGAGGACATGAAAAGGACAGGCTGCCTGTCAAATTTCAAAAACTTTCACCGAAAAGATACTGAGTTACATATTTTTGAAGGTGGACACGATTTCTGAAACAGACTATAGCACGCACTGACCAGATGTTCCCAACCAGAACTTGATTCCGTCTCCGCCCATCCCTTCCTCAGGAGACCTCAGTGGTCTGTGGCGCATGTGTGTGTACCAAGAACAAAAATACCGCTTCTGAATTAGCGAGGGCGTTTGAGCAATCACGCACTCTAATAGATTTCAAGAGCCTTGGGGGTCTGCTAGGATGTGAGACGCTGTCTATATTTGGGTGACCTTTGTGAAACAAAACCAAGGTTTAATGTGGAGAAAAATACAAGGTTCATTTGAAATTACGCAACTGGAAGGAAAGCCAAGGAGGAACACGTGTATTTGATAAATTAATATGCAGGGCTGTATGATTTTTAAATGTTAAATTAGGAAACGATATGACAGCACTAGGGACACTCACATAGGCGCTCCGTCCCTATCTTCAGCAGCAAGTGATGAGTTTCAATTCCAATTGTGCCAGTAACTGTCGGATTGTATGTCTGCTCTCGTTTTTTCCTTGAGTGTTGAGCGTCGGCCATATCCCATGGTTACAGCACCATTCTCCTCAAACATCTAGCTTGTCATACAACAGTTCATCACTAAGCGGCGCAGAACCCGTCAGTCTATCTGTCTGCTAATTTCCTAACACACCGGAATACCCTGGAGAAAATATCCAAATGATGCTAACTACCCGAGACCTCTTAAGTGTTGCGTGCCACTCTGCATGAAGAATGCCTGTCTTCGCCTTTCTCAACATACTCTGTGAGTCAGTTACAATCACGGCATGCGTGTACAGCTGATTCTCAAGCCAGCGGAAGGCAGCAGTGAGTGCCTCCACCTCCATTCTCAAACTAGACGTTGTGATATCATACGCCAGGCTTTGCTGCACCAAGCGACGTCCATTCGCTTTTGCTATGAACCCCATGCACTTCGCATGGCCTTTAAAACACAGCCATCTGTATAGATAATCACATCACCTGGGTGGGAATTGTCACGAATCGTTAGTTGAACTTTTGCTTCTGCAGCACTGTCTGGCCAGTGCTCGCATTCACGATTCAAAGTGATAAGAACCCTACATACGTCTGATTTTTGCTCGAACACTTTGACCTTTCCTCGCCCAAATTTATCAAGCCTGCACACATTGCTAATTATGTCTTCAGCTTGAGCCATCCAATCTTAACCGTTTGGCCAACCGCTTCTTCGCGCTGTTCGGCCCGGTAGTCACATTGTCGTATCCCTTCCCTCCCTCTTCTTCTTCTTCTTCAGGTTGACTATTAAAATATACGTTCTTGTCCTCCTTACTTACTTACGTAACCCACCCTAAATTGGGCTCAGAGAAATTACTTGGAAATAAATGGCTGCCGGCGAGAAGCAGAAAAAGTAGATTCATCGACCATATTTCCAGTAGCTATATACATGGGAAAAACTGCTTACTTTTTGAATACATCACGAGAATAAATTTACATGCACACAGTTGCCAAAACAGAAACTGCAGATATTCTGGCACATAGTATTTTATAATAAAGATATACCGGATTGTTATTTACTGCAAGTAGATTCTTAACAGCTAAACCTGAAAGAAAGATACAAGCATTAGAAATGCGATGATTCAGAAAAAGTCTTGGCATATCATTCAGAGACGACATTACAAACGAAAAGGTTCGTCATAAAATTATACAGCACACTGACAACTATAAACCTCTTTTACCCACATTTGAAAAGCGAAAAATACCATGGTATGAAAATGTAATAAGATATTTTGGCCTCTTAAAAACAAGACTGCAAGGCGCATTAGAGGGAAAGAGAAGAAGAGGCAGACCAAGAAAGACGTCTTTACGGAACCTGACGGACTGGACAGGCCTCAGGCATGCAACCATGAAGTCCATCGCAACGGACCGCCAAAGGTGGAGAGAGCTGATCAGTCAACAGAAACCGGTGACCCAACGACACTAGTGTTACGGGATGCTGATAAGACATATTCTTCGAAGCTGTGAAAACCAGGTGTCTCGTCTTGATGTTGCAACAGTAGAAATAGCTTATTCAAATGTGAAGAAGAAGAAGAAGATGATAATGTATGAAGGTATGTATATTAGTCTTAGGTACAATTATTATGCTATCACGGCAGTAAAGTCAAATAAAAGTGAGAGCTTTTGTCAGGGTTCGCTAGAGAAGGAATCAATGAGGGTGAACTCCGACGTTTTACTGCATGTAATTAAACATGAGCAGGAAATGTCATGCTAGTAATGCGAATTACTTTCAGCTAATTAAACTCATAATTATGTTTACGCATTGTTCATCTTATCTCTGCCCTTGCCGGTCTCAAGCTGGTTGAAAAAGGAGGGGAGTTGGGATAGGAGCCAGATTCCGTGAAGCAAAACCTGTTCTATAGAAATACTAAAAAATAAATGAGCAAATAAAAAGGATACCATTTCGGTAAGCTAACTAATCAAGGATTCTGCATCGCAGACTTAAGGCAACAGTCATAGGACACGGGAAACGTGGAAAAAAAAAATAACTTGGGCTTTTGAAACTAATCGCGGAGGAAAAGTATATGGGACAGAGAAAACTAACGTGGAGGAAGATGCATCTAGGACATAGAAAATGTGTTGCGTATGACGGTTGCTTATGTAACTCACAAATACATGCACTGAAATGCGATACAAATGTATCAAGAAAGTGAAAACGACAAAAAGAAATTCTGCAACGAACATTGATCCTGATCAGCAGGCCCTAGTATCAAGCAGATTTACCGCGAAGGCTAACCCGGTTTACAAATGCCCGCAAAAGTAGGATGTGTCTGCCGAAAGGTGCAAATATCGCAGCCATGCTGTAAACGGACACAACGCAATGACATCTTCGGATGAACGCAGAAGAAGAAAAGAAGAAGAAGAAGAAGAAGAAGAAGAAGAAGAAGAAGAAGAAGAAGAGAAGAAGAAGAAGAAGAAGAAGAAGAAGAAGAAGAAGAAGAAGAAGAAGAAGAAGAAGAAGAAGAAGAAGAAGAAGAAGAAGAAGAAGAAGAAGAAGAAGAAGAAGAAGAAGAAGAAGAAGCAGAAGAAGTACCCACTCAATAAACGTCCTGTGCATTTGG
This sequence comes from Candidula unifasciata, assembly GCA_905116865.2. Lineage (NCBI taxonomy): Eukaryota > Metazoa > Mollusca > Gastropoda > Stylommatophora > Geomitridae > Candidula > Candidula unifasciata. The sequence goes on from CAJHNH020001705.1 coordinate 59,821, forward strand.
TGAAATTTTTATCTGGTTGCATTTCCTTGTCCAGCGGCTACGATAGCGATATGGAGTCATGCTTTAAAGGTGTCTGACTTTGCGAAATGTTCTGCACATGGCAATAATATAACGTTTCTGTCACGTACCGGATCTTCGTAGCTATCGCAGTATCTGTCAGATAATCTGTACTTTCGTTGCCTCGAACATACACATGGCTGCACATACAATGAAGATCAGGTCAGTAATTTGTGATGCGCTTAGCAATACAATTAGAAAGATACCCATTGTAAGGGTTTTATCCATTGGGTGAACTGTGAGCTCAAGCCTGGCTGCACGAGACACAGTTTGAAGAAAGCCTGAAGGCAACAAAGATAAAACGCTTGCTGACAGTCATGGGACATAAGAAGCGTTGTGGAAGAATATCTTGGGCTAGGAAACTGATCGCTAAGAAAAAATACCTGGGAAATAGGAAACTAACGTGAAGGAAATGTACCTGGGACATAGAAAACTAGTTGTCAAATATAAAGTATCAAGGAGTTGTAAAATAATCGCGGAGCAAAGATATCTTCTTAAAGGGTGATTCTTTAGTCTAACAATTTTCAGTGTTTACTTTTGGTTCATTCTTTACGAGATCTAGTCTCCAAGGACATTCTTATTGACTTTGCGTTAGCCGTTTGTGATATGACAATGCAGTTTTACGTTGAGTAATTTGCCATTATTTACAAGGTGGAAATGAAACACCAGAGAAAATCTACAACGTGCAATGTTTTTTTTTTCCTTTTTGTTTCTTCTAAAAAGCTAAATCAGACAATGCGTGCCAGCAGAAGTTGGATATACCGGCATAAACGCGCAAATATTGCATTTACTGCAATATCTCTGGATTGTTCCGCAACTTATTGTTTCTTCACCATTTTTAAAGATACGGCATTGAGGGACATATATTTGATTTTTCACTGGCACAGGAAAGGATCAAGTATGGGGAAACCCGATTGCAGTGAGGTTGAAACGTCGACTAAGACTATGACATCTTTGAATGAACGCAGATGAAACAGAAGAATGTGTTTCTGGCCGAGGTGACCAGAAGAGCAAGAAGCGGAAGCAAATATCCTCCTTCGATGCCAGAAGCGGTAGAAGAGGAAGTGAAATTGCTTACTGAATTATTAAACTTCAATATGGTTGCTGAAATCAGGACAAAGAAATTTGAGTTGCCGAATTGAATTCAGCTAAATCGAACCAGGTATACTGGAAGTATGAAACATTGTTAATAATCCCTTTAAACGACTCATTAAAGATGAGCACCATAACTTGCCAGCAAACCACCCCATCCTCTCAATGTACAGCAAGGATAACATATAATAATAATAATATTAATAATAATAATAATAATAAAGGCAATTATAGTTTGTTTGTCCAAATTTAGCAGCCTCTAGAATGTCAGTTAACACATTCATACACCTGCTTCCCATCGGAGTCGTAGACAGAGAATATTAAAACAAAACCCGATGGCGACTTAGAAGTTGGGCATTAATATTGTTAATTGTTCATTTTAGAGATGATCTTCATCGCACATCTGACATGACCATAAATAATCCTGTCTCCTCCCGAGTATGTCTCCACGAGTGTTTAGGCTAATTACTTCAATTATATTCTTGCTGATGTAATGCCGGGGTGGCTCACGCAAGATTTCTTTGTCTAGCGACCCCAAATTGAACACCAAGGGTTTGCAGTCTATTCAGTGAAGAACAATTGTCCACGAAACTGAAAGCCTCACAGCGATTAGTCTCCCATATGGCATTGATGATGTCTCTCCTGTCCACACATGGCACATTTCTGATAGTCGCATTGCTAGCCAGTGCGTCTGCTCTCTCATTGCCTTTCATCCAGCATGCCCTGGGACACCCCCCCCCCCCCCAAAAAGTGATGTTGCGAAACTCTGCGTTCTATCTGCGGCTCAAGAACTTCCCACCACCCTACACCATTCCCCTAACCTACATAGTTATTGTGTGATAAATACAGGCAGGAAAGATAGATACAAACAAAAAATGTGATGAAAAAGAGCGCAGAGATGATAAACGGCTGCATACCTAAATGCCTAGGCAAAATAGCCTAATGGAACATCAATACATACTTAATTAGAAACTCTGACGAATATGTTAGATAGAGAAACATGAACGCCTTCGACTGGCATTAAATTGCATGATGCTGATTGTGTGAGAGAGTGTGTGTGAGAGAGAGAGAGAGAGAGAGAGAGAGAGAGAGAGAGAGAGAGAGAGAGAGAGAGAGGGAGGGAAAGAATCTACCTGCAGAAAGTGTTAGAGATATTATCTAGAGTGGCATTAAGCCTAAATTCCCCAGGCTAAGATAGGGAATTAGAAGACTACGTCAACGCGCAATGGACATTAATGGAAATATTTCAAAACCGACATAAAAGATCATTGTATAAGACATAGAGACACAGACAAGATTAGGGACTGATATTATACAGCATTAGCATGAGTCAACATAAGAATGATTATGTCACTGTAGTCTGAGGTCAATTAACGACAAGGTCAGATGTACCTACTAGGACTAAAGTAGAATAAGAATGGGAATAATAATAATAATAATAATAATAATAATAATAATAATAATAATAATAATAATAATAATAATAATAATAAGAAGAAGAAGAAGAAGAAGAAGAAGAAGAAGAAGAAGAAGAAGAAGAAGAAGAAGAAGAAGAAGAAGAAGAAGAAGAAGAAGAAGAAGAAGAAGAAGAAGAAGAAGAAAGAAGAAGAAGAAGAAGAAGAAGAAGAAGCGGAGAAGGAGGAAGAGTAAAGGTGAGGAGAAGAAGAAATGAAGAAGACCTGAAATAACTAGTTAAATAACTCATTCCCTGTCCTGTCACTTTCCAGTTCCTAGCACATCAAAATCGATCACTTCTTTACAACTCTGTGTAAAGAGAAATCGGGCCTGACTTCAAATGTCGCATGTTAAATCACCTTACAGCAAAGTTCAGTAGCCTACCGATAGCGTGAATCACACAACTATTTCTAGCAGCCTACTGACTTAGCTATACCTACACAGAGTAAGTCTGTCAATATTGTATACCACTAATCATTGAGAAAATCAGGAGCATTTGAATCTGCTCCACGGTTTCAAAATTAATATACTCCACTTTACAAACTAAGTGGGTTATAAAACGAAGTACTTCATACTGACAAATAACTACTGTCGTCCCGTATGTGGGATGCAATTTTTTTTGAAGCCCCACCCTGGCTTTTGCCGGGGACACTAAATATTACCTAACGGTTGAACGGGGCTTCCGGGACCTCTCCACAGGTGATCCACATCCGCATTGTGGCACTTTGTGTCACCTGGTATTTATCGCTTGTGTAATGTCCTGGTAGGGTACAAATTACCTACCTACATACTTACTGTCAAATTTTAAGCTTCATTTTAAACATAACTACATTTTTTTTTCAATCAGGTTATTGTTTTGAAAATGTAGACATTTGCACATGTGCTTCTCTATTTGAAATATATGTTTTAATTTTTTAGTTGCTTATAACTGTTACTCAATTATGTATGGAACAACATCAACATGAAGAACAACAGCAGCAACAACAACAACAACAAGATTTAAAAAAGAGAGGACAAAAAAAAAAAAAAAAAAAAAAAGGAAGAAATGGAAAACAAATACATCGTGGTATTCATAAAAAAAAAACCTACAGCTGAATAGAAAAACTGCGTTAAAACATCTCGTAGTGTAGAAGAAATATAACTAACACACGTTTAATAATCTTGCTGAATGTTGAATTAGGAATCGACATCACAGCACTCCGGACCCCACCCCCCCCCCCCCTCCCCTAAACGCGCTGCGTCCCCATCTTCAGCAGCAAGCGAAGAGTTCAACTTCCGATGGTACCAGCAACTGTCTGATAGTATAATCGTCTCGCCCTTCCCCTGAGTTCTGAGCGTCGACCGGATCTCCTGGTGACCCTCTGCAGCGCCATTCTCCCCTGACCGTAATAATCTATTTGTGCCTCCGCACTGTTGACTCACTTAATAATCTAAAACTACTAAACTACGCAAGTAAAGCTATTTAGAAAAGAAAGTTACATACATAACTGCAAGATTTGGAGTAAACTAACTCAAACATATACTTTGTGTTGCGTAAGAGAAACAATAATATAATCAACGATACTAAATGATGTTTAGCAGAACAATACCACTAATACGCTTTTAACGATTTTAGGCCACATAAACAGTTCAGACACCCTCACGTTGTAGGCCAGAAAACAATTCAAATATACATCCACATGCTGTAGACCTAAAGTTAACAAAGCAAACAAACAAAAAATCAGTCCTGCTCCTCATTTTGTAGACTGTAAAACAGTCAGACTTTATATTCCTATGTTATATACTGTAAAACAGTTAACGTTTATACTCCCGTGTTGTAGACTGTAAAACAGTTAAATTTTATACTTCCATGTTGTAGACTGTTAAACAGTTAAAACTTATACTCCCGTGTTGTAGACTGTAAAAGACACACAATTTATACTTCTGTCTTGTAGACAGTAAAACAGCTGCGGTTTATATTCCCATGATGTAGACTGTAAAACAGTTAAAACTTATACTCCCATGGGATAGTCCGTGAAACAGTTAAAATGTATACTCCCATGTTGTAGAATGTAAAACAGTTCACATTTATTCACCCATGTTGTTGACTGTAAAACAGTTAAAATCTATTCTCTCATGTTGTTGACTGTAAAGCCGTTAAAATGTATACTCTCTTGTTGGAGACCAGAATAACAACTAAAAATAACAACACTATATTGCAGAACAGGGAGAAAAATAAACCTAAAGACACAGCCTGAGTTATATGGAGACTAGAAAAACCTTTCAAACATGCAAAACCGCACACATACACACACACACACACACACACACACACACACACAAACACACACACAAACACTCACACACAAAAACAATTCAAAAACACACTCCATGTTGTGGAATATTAAACGGAACCAAAAGAAACTCAGGGAGCAGATCACAAATACGAGCACCTGGCTTACTGACCCCATCCTATAGAATAGAAGAATATGTAGTTCGGCTTCCCAGAGAAAACAGACACGGCAATCATGTTGTGCAGGTAGATTCCTTCGATAAACATCCACATAAACTTCACTGTTTTAGTGTACTCGATTAAACTGTACATCATCTCACAGAAGATTGGCTGCAAATAGAAAGCAATGGAAATATCGATAAAGCAGAGATAACAGTTAGTTGCGATTATTATTAAGAAAATACATTTCACAATGCAAGATTTTCTTTGCAGGCATGCTTTTGTAAATGACTGTCTTCAATGCCTAGGAACACGACGCTGTGTAGGTATGTTAGGGCACTAGGCTACCGCGCCTAGCAGCAATGCCGGAACCTGGGGCTTAGACATATTTAGCTCTCTCATCCCAAGGGGTCTCAGCACCACCCCCTTTTTTACTACGCCCCCCTCCCCGCCTCCCCTTAACCCCCCCTCCCATTGCATAACAGGGTTAAACTCCCTTCCCAAACATGTAAAGAAGTTCTCTCTTTTAAATACATATATATATATATATATATATATATATATATATATATATATATATATATATATATATATTTATACATTGTTTTCTAGTTATGTGCCATTCAGTGTATCATCATCATCATTGTTATTAAACACTTAAATAAGGCTTAGGCCATTTGATCACATCTTCATAAAATGTATAGGAAACCTAAGTGTCCCTTGCTACCCTGTTGTTTGTTTAGGTAGCCCTGACGTCTACACAAACGTACATCTGTTTTGTATGGGACACGTTAACCTAATAACGCCCACGTTAAAGGAATGAGTTAATACATAAGCCATTAATCGCAAAAAACACAAATTATAACTTCAAATGTCATAAACGTCACGTAGAAAAATTTATCTTTAAAAACAACACAATCTTAAATGTTTTTATTTTAAATGAATCATGAGAAAAAAAAAAAAAAAAAAAACACTCATTACAATTTGGAATATTATTTTATCTTTGACAAATATGACATTAGACAGCGATATATTTGTTACTCAGGTCTTCTTGGAGATTTTTATGTCTTAAGCAGACAGCAATTTACTTCAGATTTCCCAGGACATGTGTACTATCATTCACCAGTTTGAAACGGCGTGCTTTTCTCGCAATTTGTTACGTTTAGTTCGCACAGTCTGACACAAAGCCTCTCTTTGACAGAAATTCAGAGAAACCACACGTTTAGTGATCATGTGATCTGTGACGGCCTGTGACGGGCCCTGATCCTTGACCGCACATGTTTCTCTATAGGTCAGCCTGTTCCCTTTTATCAAGGGCATAATTCTCTAAGCACCAGTTTATGTTCAATGGGAGGGGAGGGGGAGGGGGAAGGGATGGAAGAAAGGGGGGGGAGAGGGAAAAAGGGGGGGGGGTTAAACAAGTGGGTGGGGGGGGGGGGTTAAAAAAAATGGGGGGGGGGTTAAAAAAAAAAAACTAAGTCGGTGTAAAAATTGAAAATATTAACATAATTGCTGACTTCGACTGTTCCACAATGTAGGCGTAATACCTGTTAAGTCTTGTCGATAATTCACACACACACAAACACACAGTGTGATCTCAGTTTTATTCACTCAAGGTTTATTTCCCCTGAGCCTTTCATCACAACTGCCGTTTTCAATATCCCTCTCTCTATCTCTCACTCTCTCTCTCACTCTCTCTGTGTCTCACTCTCTCTCACACACACTCTCTTCCTCTATTTCTCTCACTCTTTCTCACTCACTTTATCTCCCTCTTTCTCTCACTCTCTCACACTCTCTCACTCTCTCTGTCTCACTATCTCTCACACTTTCTCTCCTTCTCTCTCTATCTCACTCTCTTTCTCACTCACTCTATTTTCTCTCTCTCTCTCTCTCGCTCCCTCGCTCTCCCACTCTCTCTCTCACACACTCTCTCACACACTCTCTCTCACTCTCTCACTCTCTCTCTCACTCTCTCTATGTCACTCTCTCTCTCACACACTCTCCCTCCCTCACTTTCTCACTCTCTTGTATATGTGTGTATGCATGGATGCATGTATAGGTGTGTAAGTATAGAATGTGTGTGTGTGCATGTATATCCATAAATGTATGTGTGTGTGTGTTTTCTGTTTGTGCCTTTATATCTATGTATGTGTATTTGTTTTATGTTTGTGTATGTATGTAGATGCATGTGTGTATGTATTACGTATGTCTGTATATGAGTCTGCATGTATGAGAACGTAGGAGTATGTATACGTGTGTGTGAGTGTGTACGATTGTGTACACATGATGTGTGTATGCATTATTCTATAATTTATATTTCTTAATTATATCCATAACATGCATTATTGATAACAGGCATTGGTACTCTGAAAAATAAGTGCTTAGAAGAGCTGAATGTCAGACGGGCCTGCCTGCCCAATTTTTAACCCTTTGAAAATAAAGTTTGTTCGTTCGTTCGTTAGTTCTCTTTCTCTCACACTCACTCTCTCTCCCTCTCTCTCTTTTTCGCTCTCTCTCTCTCACTCACTCTCTCACTCACTCTCTCACTCACTCTCTCTAACTCTCTCACACACTCTCTCTCGCTCTCTCACCCTTTCAGAGTGATCTTGGAAGGCATGACTCTTATGACACCAATGAAATTGATTTGAATGGGGAAAAAAAAAAATCATCTGCTGTGTATATTGGAATTCAAGTCTAGCCATTGCACCACCGAGCATGCGGTTAAAATTACACCTGTCGCTTTTACTTCCCAAGACTCAATCCTTGTATCCCCTTTAGGCTTGGTCGACCTGGAAGCTAATTTACCGCCTAGATCTTCTTACAGGCAAGCGTCCTTCCTCCGAATAGAAGAATGAAAAAGAAACTAAACTGGAACGAACATGCGACAGAAGAGAATTATAATCAGACGAAACAGACAGCAACGTTACATTCGTTTCAAAAAATCATTCTAGATAAGATAATCTAGAAGAAAACGAAAAATTATCAGTGTCACTTTGTATAAAAGAAATAAGTGCATCCTAACAAAGAATAAACAACGTAGAACTCGCTTTCTATAAGACGATGCCTGGATAAAAATAGATACGCAGATTTACTAATGTCATCAGCGAAATGTCATGTCCCCTGGGAAATCTCATGAAGAGTAGAAAAAGTAGAAGTTAGGGTTTTCAAATGGTGGATAATCGCGCTGTGATTGGCTTGTCAATCACAATAGACCTGGTGAACGCCGTGGAATTACATGTGTGATTGGTAATAAATTAGGAATGACGGTGTTCCCAAACATTCTCGGGGAAAAAAACAACAATCTGATGCGAAGTTCAGAAACGTTTACCTTGCTGCATATGGCACAGTTTAAACAGAGTGTTACACACATACCCACTCAAAATATAAGCATAAGTTTGTGTGTGTGTGAGCGAATGTGTGTGTGTGTGTGTGTTTGTGTGTTTCTGTTATCATTATTAGTATTCCCACAACCCGCCTATATGCACACTAACTCACTTCTGATTGGTAGTTCATGAACCTGTCACACTGGCACAAGGTTGCGGGGGTGTCACGCGATACCGTTGATATCGCGTGTTGTATATTTCAGCATGCCAACGCTTTTAACACTCAAAAAAAAAAAAAACATGGAGAAACTGGCCCTAATACAACCCTAGAGAGTGTTGCAACCTATGTCACATGCATTCTTTTTCTTGGGATGAAAACGAAAATGCAAGACAACGCAGAGAGCAAACAACAGAACTGGACATACCCGTAACCTTCGTGAAAGTCGACCCGCCCAACAAACTTGTGAATTAAAAGTGACCTACTCTATTTGGGGAGTTAAAGGTTACTTCAGTCTATTATTATTATCAAAGGAGTGCCGCCACTAAGAAGTTAATATGGGATGGAACGGAAGATAAAAAGGGTTGGGGTAAACTTTTTTAAAGTTGGGAGTCAACTGGCTTAGGCTTGGCTAAAGTGCGCAATTATTATTATTATTATTATTATTATTATTATTATTATTATTATTATTATTATTATTATTATTATTATTATTATTATTTCCTCCTACTGATTATGCAGTAAAGCGTGACAGAGAGGAATAATATGTAGTTTCTTGTCCTTTGCTAGTTGCGTAGCTAGTGTAAACGTCATGTTGCATTTGTATAGTATCTCTCCCACCCCGTCCAATTCGTCTGTTTCTTCGTCTGGCTATTGTCTGGTAGCCTGATTGCGCTCTAGCTGCTGGCTTATTTCGATTTTTTGATTTTCTGTGAAATCATGAACCGATTTTGTATAATCGTTTGTAGTCGCGGTTCTTCTCATTGGGAGTTCGTCTCAATTTTAATTTTCCCGCCGCATTGCTAATACATGTATGTCATCTCACAGGTGTAAGGTTGTGTTCATATTTTTCCAATGACTTATTGTATATCCAACTTCTGCTGGCACGCATTGTCTGATTAGCTTTTTAGAAAACTAAAAAAAAAAAAAAAACGATTGCACGTTGTAGATTTTCTCTGGCGTTATATTTCCACCTTGTAAATAATGGCAAATTATTCAACGTAAAACGGCATTGTCATATCACAAACGGCTAACACAAAGTCAATGAGAATGTCCTTGGAGACTAGATCTCGTAAAGAATGAACCAAAAGTAAACACTGAAATTGTTAGACTAAAGAATCACCCTTAAGAAGATATCTTTGCTCCGCGATTATTTTACAACTCCTTAATACTTTATATCTGACAACTAGTTTTCTATGTCCCAGGTGCATTTCCTTCACGTTAGTTTCCTATTTCGCAGGTATTTTTTCTAAGCACATAAGCGTTCCGTCCCATCTTCAGCAACCAGCGCAGAGTTCCAATACCAATGGTGCCTGTAGCACTCTGATTATACATCCATCTTGCCTTTCCTCTGAGCGTACCCCTCTCTCTCCCCATATCTCTCTCTCTCATTCTCTCTCTCTCTCTCTCTCTCTCTCTCTCTCTCTCTCTCTCTCTCTCTCTCTCTCGGCAGATAGTTACAGTTGCACTAAACACTATACGACTTTTACTCCATATACTACAAACAACCATTTTCTGTAATTAATGGCTGCATTTACCACGTCTGTGGTGTGAACAGTCCTTAAGAAAGAAAATTAGAGCGTGTGAACTGACATCCTAAAGAAAGATTATCATAACATGGACAGAGAAGAGAAGAAATATTGACATTTTACCAGATCTGAACGCCAAGGGAGATTGACTATTAAACAGCATCTTGTCTCGGAAGCTGAAATAGTTTGGTTATACCAAGCGCCACGACGAACTGGAAACATAATAATAGCAGATGCATGGTACTAGAAATTAGGGGCAGGGGCATAGGATATAACTGACTCCTTGAATATGAAAGAGCTGGTTAGAGACCCACATTCCTTCAAAAAGACCGTGGTGAGAGCAACTTTCTGCAAGGGACCTACTACATGATGAAGATGATGCGGTGGTTTTTGAGCCTGAAGTTTTAGGACTGTATGGCTATGGCTGTTGCCGCAGACTAATGTGCAGGTTAGGATGTAATTTTTGCCACCGACAGAAAACTATCCCCAACTTCACCGCGGATTCGAACATGGGTCTCTAGCACAAAAGGCCTGCGTTCTTAACGATTCGATCAAACTATTTTCATTCTATAAAAGCAGCATTACAAAAGAAAAGAAGAAGAAGAAGAAGAAAAAGAAACCTACCTTATCATAAATGGCGTTGCTCTCGCCTCTAGCTGCTCCGTACAGCTCTCCACCTGTTTCTCTAGCTACCAGCTGATCTACGTATAGAACAACTCTCATTGCGATTTGAACTATCATGGCCACAAAGAGATTCTTGTGTATGCGAGTCCGATGACATTTGAGGCTTCTGTTGAAAATCAAGGCAATATTTTAATTTGTCAATTAGAAAAAAAAAAAAAATTGTTCGGAAAACATAAAATTATCATTTAAAGTAATGTGAATATATGTTTATAAAGACAGAGAGCACATTAAATGCTAAACAGATGTTTCTTTGTAATAACATAATTATTACAGAAGATTATTATGAAACCATACAGTTGTGATGGCGGACGTCTGCTCCAGATCAGGCAACGGAGAAGATAAAATTAAGAGCGAAAAGAAGAAGGAAAATTAAATAAGAGGAAAAGGAAGGATGAACGAAAGAAAAGGAAGAAGAAGATAAAGAAAGAAGAGGAAGAGGATGAAGGAACTGAGGACCACAAGGGGAAGAGACAAAGTTAGACTGTGTAAGTCAAGATGAAAGAGGTGGATATACTGAAAAAGAAATGAACAGTGTGCATAATAAATAGCATTGTTTTATGTCATTTCTTTCAACGTTACATCAGATACAACCAGTTCCTGGTATATGTCTAAAGTAAATACAAGTCTCTTTAACATACCAGTGACGTATCCTACATATGAATATAGACTAATAGATTTTATAGATCAAACAATTGGTGATGTGGTCGACATCACATCGGCTGCCTTTACTTCCTAGAATTTTACCTAGTACCAGTTTAGGGCTCGGTCGACCTGGAAGCCAAGGTTATGTATGGAAAATATCCGTCTTCGTGCAGATTTGAACTCACGACATTCGGATCTGCAGGCGGGCGTATCTTATGAGGTTGCGAACCTGGGTCTCTGGGAAGAGATCACTGCGTGACTATCCGCAGCCGTTCTTCTCCTAGTATATTCTTTCTTCTGCCTTCTATCCCCCAAAGGAGCATAGGCCTTCAACAAATCCATCCACAACAAATTGTTCTATCCTTAGCGACTGAATGCAGCTCATCCCCATGTTTTTGTCTGTCCTAAATTCTACATCTCTGTGTGTATTCTTTTATAAAGACATTCTAATTATGTTGTTCTCAGGTTTTCTCAACGGGTTTCTTATCCAACGCCAGCGTTTTTTCTTCACCTCTTGGTCCACTGGAACTTGTTTAGTTCTCTCCTAAAGTTCAACATCAGTAATTCCATCGAACCATTCAATTCTCTCTCTTCTGCGAAAGCACCAATGAATGAATGTTTATAGTTTATTAAATAACAGTTTTAGTTGTTCTCCGTGTGTCCGCTCCATACAGCGGCACTGATTTGACAAACAGAAATAAAACCTTTAAGTTTGGGCCATTTAAGCCAAAAAAAGTAGCTGCCAACAGATGCTTGTCTATTTACTAATGGGTATCTATTTGGTCACAATACTTTGAACTGCGTGTTACATAATGAGTTTAACTCAAGCATAACTCAATCTGCTGCAACATTAATGAACTCACTCTTCTTTGAGGAGTTGTTTAATCCAATCGTGACAAACACTTTTTCTTTATACTATCGTTAATTTGTTAAACCTAATTTATTGCACACAAATCTGTTACAGTAATTACAGCTCCCCGTAATACACACAGGCTGCTAGTTACGAATGCACTCTTTTATTTGCTGGGATTATTCTCACAGACTGAAGTTTATGGTGACATTTAAACTGCTCGACTGCCGATAAATTCAATGGAATTGAAATTAATTTCTGCGTTCATAACCAGAGCCGTCGGCTGATGACCCAGAGGAATTGGGTTCAAATCCGTACTGAATTTGATTTGATGTTTTCCTCCAAAATGACGTTGGCTTCCAGATCGACCCAGCTTTTAACTGGTACTAGCTAAAGTCCTGGGAAGTAAAGGCGGTCGGTGTGATGTTGACCACGTTACCTACAGAGTGTTAACTGGCCTGTAGAAAATGAGTCTAGCGTCATGTGCCAGGCTGGACACTGGCGTTAAAAGGGGTCCGTCACTGTATTTTACGCTCTGGTGTCGACCCATATTAACATGAATTACACCTGTGAAACGAACGACGCCAGCAGTAAAACCTACAGACGACTTTCAGGCGGAAGGTAAACGGCTTAACACATTTGCCCTTTAAGCTCATGGACTCACCCCAAGATGCACCAGTTCACTGATCTATACAGTCGCTTACTCATTCCCAATTTTGCATTCGTACAATTTCCACTGCAGAATTGTTTCTACATTAGTGACGAATTTGAGATAGAAACTCTTGAAGTTCTAAATGGTTGTTAGATATGAGTTGTTACGGAACAGACATAAACTCACAAACTGACCTACATATAATTTCTTGTTGCTTTCATTTTGGATGTTTATTTCGAGCTCTTTTTACGGGAATTTCAGCTTCATTTACTATTGTTTTTAGTTCGAAGTTTTATTATTCTAACATTTTCCCTTCCTATGTTAATATTTCCAATGGAATTGTTTGGATATTAAAAAACACATTAGTCACTTTATTTATTGTAGCATTCTGTTATGGTCTGACTGTGAATTTCGGGTGGTTATGCGTATGTATCCCAACAGAGTAGTTAAGCACAATTTTCATGCAACTGGAGGATGCTGCATATGGTGTTGGATAAATACTTTTACACACGTTTAGGTAGCGTGGCCAACATCTCGCCGGCGGCTTTGTCTTACTTGGATATTTCCTTATATGTATTTTAAGACGGGTCCAGCTGGAGCCCCGTGTCAAAAATAATTAAAAAAAAAAAACAACAACCTTATCTGGATGTGTTATCAAACCAAAAAATCTTTGGACATACAGCCACTTCAAAACTGGGACTCTCATTTGCTATCACAAACCACAATTCATATTCCTGGCTTAACGATTATGTTTCTGCAGGACAGATTTTCGTTACGCAACACCTAAATATATATATATATATATATATATATATATATATATATATATATATATATATATATATATATATATATATAGAAACACCACCTAATCATCCATTCACCGCCTCCCTCCCCCTTTTTCCACATTATTTGCCGACAGACATACAAACATAGACAGACCAAGAAACCGACCTGAAGTAACAGAATATCACCAGTGATATGATGGTTGTCACAAGCGAGATGCACAGTCCAGCAATCTCTAGCGTTCGAGAATTTGTAATCAGGTCTCTGACCAACTGTGGAAGTTGAAATACTGATCATAGATACAAGCTGATAATTTAATGAAAGTATCTAAGTAATGCATTCACTGATTCACAGACGTACTGAGCTAATATTGCTCTTGGATTTAAGCTGACTATTCTTCTTCTTCTTCTTCACTTCCTATTTTACCGCTGTGGGTGTCGAGGGAGATATAAGGTTCTGTCTCTAGCTCTTCTGGCCACCTCGACCATAGGCACATCGTGCTGTTGTAGAGTTTCTCTGATGTTATCCTTCCATATTGTTCTTGGTCTACCTCGTGCTCTACGTCCTTCTTCTCTTTCCATGTAAGCTGACTATTAAAAGTATCTAAGTACTCCCTCTATACACTCATTCACATACGTACTCTAATACTAATCATGGATTTCAGCTGATTAATTGAAGTAGGTAGGTAAGGCAATCCCACCAACCCATAGAGTTGGAAAAAAGAAATGGATTCGACCGATATTCTGCAGTTGATGGATGAAAGACAAAAAGAAATAGTAAACAAATGCAAAGTGGCTAAAGAAGCCTGGCTGAATCAAATGTGTACAGAGATTGGTGAAAATCACAGGAAAGACTCACATTCAATGGGCCAACAGATAAATAAGTTAACAGGAAAGATGACACGTAACAGCACTGGATGTTTAAAATCAAAAGATGGTGACTCATTAATGGGACATAGTAATATAATTGGACAGAGTATATAGGGGAATAGTATGATGATAATAGACCAGATGTAGAACTGCAAATCAACAATGGTGGTCCACCAATAATGACTGCAGAAGTTGAGGATGCATTGCATCATAGGAAGAAAGGAAAAGCACTCGGACCAGACAACATCTCACTGGAAGAAATCGAAGCACTGGGAGATTTTGGAACTGAAATAATAACTAAACTTTTAAATGATATTTATAATAGTGGGTATATTCCAAATGACCTTTTAAAATCCACATTTATAGCTCTGAAAAAGAAACCAGGCACTTTAAAATGTGAAGACCATCGCACACAAAGTACTATGAGTCACATGACTAAGATTTTACTGAGAATAATTATGAGAAGAATAAGAAACAAAATTAAACCAGAAATCAGCGATGAACAATGTGGATTTGTAGAAGGAAAAGGTACAAACAATGCCACATACATCCTAAGGACATTTTCAGAAAGCGCTATAGAAGTAAAGACTGATTTGTACTTATGCTTCATAGACTATACAAAAGCATTTGACTGTGTGAAGCATGAAGAAGTAACCAAACTGTTAGTAAAATGAAACATTGATGGAAAAGATCTACGAATAAAAAACAATATGTATTGGCAGCAAACAGTAGCTATAAGAATTACATACTGTTTAGGTACATTTCAAAGCATAAGGAGGTGTTGTACGACAAGGATGTGTACCATCACCTGATTTGTTTTCAATATACAGTGAATATATAATGAGATCTTTAACTGATATGCCCGAAATTGTGGTTGATCGGTACAATATAAACAATTTACGTTATGCTGATGACACAGTCTTGATAGTAACAAGTCAGAAAGAACTACAGGAAATGATAGACATTGTGGTGTTAGTAAGTGAAAGATTGGGCCTCAGTTTAAATAATGGGAAGGCAGAAGTAATGGTGGGATCAAAGAAACGAATTATTCCTAAATGTGTAATAAAAGTCGATGGTGTTATTTTAGGACAAGTACAGAAATTTAAGTATCTGGGCACATGGATAACATCACATGGAATATGCATAACTGAGATAAGAAACAGAATGGGACAGGAAAAAACTGCATTTTATAAAATGAAGAATATCTTATGCAATATATCCTTGTCATTGAGAATTATAAAAAGAATTCTTGCTTGCTACATACATCCAGTTTTAATATATCTGTGAATCCTGGACAATCGGTAGGCAGGCCAAACAATTTCTTGAGGCCTCAGAGATGTGGTTTTACAGAAGAATGCTTAGAATACCTTGGACAGCCAAAAAGAGCAACCAAGAGGTTTTGAAATTGGCGAGAGCCCAAAGACAACTTATCACAGACATCAGAAGAAGACAGTCATCATTTTTGGGGCCATGTTATGAGAAGAGGGAAAATAGAACATGTTGTGACCACTGGAAAGATCTGTGGAAGGAGGGATAGAGGAAGACAACGAGAGAAGATGCTTGACAGTCTTGTTGCATGTCATTGAGGTGTGTCGGCACACGAACTGATACATGCTGCAGGAGATCGTGGATTATGGAGAGGCCTCATCGCCCACGCCAGTCGGCAAGGCACCTGATGATGATGATGATGAAGTACTCCATACACTTATTCACACAAATACTAAGGTAAAAATGATCATGGATTTAATCTGATAATTTAGAGTATCTTAAATACTCCATACACTTATTTACACACGTACTGAGGTTATGCTGATCATGAATTTAAGTTGATTATTTAAAGATTTAAAGTACTCCATACACTCATTTACATACGTACTAAGGTAATACTGATCATGGATTTAAGCTGATAATTTTAAGTATCTAAGTACTCCATACACTTATCTATAGACGTACTGAAGTTATACTGATCATGGATTTGAGTTGATTGTTTAAAGCATTTAAAAACTCCATACACTCATTTACAGACGTACTGGGGTAATACTGATAATGGATTTAAGTTGACTGTAATTTTACACAAAGTACGCGACTGACCTCTTTTTCCTCAATCGTCTTGTTTTTCAAATACCGAGTGTAGAATTCCCAGGCCTCTTTGGAGTAGCAGTTCATGTATTGAGTGTACCCAGAACCATTTGTGTACTGTCCTGAAACTTTCGTCTCCCAGAGGCCATCTGGCCCGCAGTACCGAGAGGCATATTCTGATTTAGACAGACAAATTAAACAGTGTTTCGTCTGTCGTTTGTCTTCTATCTTTGTATTGAACAATAACTAGAGTAGACACACATATTAACGATTCTTTTCACGTGTGGGTATTTCTCACTTCAAGAATATTTGAACAGGCTAAGTTCAACATGCAGAAGATATAACACGAAAATATATACTACTAAATCTGAAGTAATACAGGTCAGTAGAATTGCTAGTCCGCTACATATCGTGTTAAATGGTACCTGTCTGAGGAATATGCATATCTAGGAAGTATATTCTCAGAGGATGGAAGAATAGATCGGAAAATAGAAACATTATGCCAACGAGCCAGTGCACTTAAATACCAACTGACACCGTTGTTAAGACAACCAAACATAAGTATGAATGCCAAGAAACAGATTATAAACAGCATATTCATACCAACACTGTGCTACCATCGCCAGACTAAGACATTATCAAAGACTTCCTACGTAAAATTAACGCATGTGAAATTAGATGCCCGAGAAAAGCCGCCAACTTAACCATCTGAGACAAAGTTAGAAATGATATAATCAGACAGACAGTAGGAACAACACCATGCAGCAAATTCATTTGGAAACAGAAGATCAAATGACTTGGTCATTAAGTAAGAATGCATTCAGAACAACTACCAGTGCAGGCGTTATACATGGAAGGATCTGACGTGAAAGTAAGAGGTCGTCCTCGGAGATATGGAATGATGACATTAAAGAGCTTCTACATCGACACCGAATGACAGTAGCTATTTCTGCATATCAAGCAATGAATCGCACTGTTCCTTCCCACAACGCCTTCCAGCAGAAGTGGAAACTGATCAGGATGATGGTGATAATATTTCTCAAGTCAAAATCATCATCATCATCATTGTAATGTGTACATAGGGCTTGCAGTCTGTTTCCCCTTTCTGTCCTATATTGTGCAATCACTTTGATATCATGGATGGAATAAAGTCTAGTACCTTTGGCTGCACTCATCAACGTTCGCTTTATGGTTTCCCTTAGACGTTCTTGTTTTCTCTATTTTTCTTAATTTAATTAGCATAGCAGCTCCCCTCTCCAACAGCTCTCACTAGGTACTAGAGTACTGTTCCAAGCCACTAGCAATTAACATTTCCAATTCAGTATAACTGGCACAAAGAAATAAACCATAATTATAACTGATACTGCTCGCACTAGGTTCATCGTGATCGATTTTTTTTTTTCATTTTTTTTTTTTATAAATGGATGAATGGAAGTTAACTTTCACCACATGCTTGTTAGGGAGCAGTTGACCTATTTCATTCCCTCAACAATGGGACTCCCGAACCAACACGGGGATAAACTAAAAGAATTGCACAGAAACATAAACTGGGAGCCCCGTGTGTTAAGTAACAGCAGAACAGGATGAACAGACAAGTCCCAGGATGTTTCCTGGCAACCATTACAGGATAGGCGGATCTGGGAGTCACGTTCAATTAAAGGAAATACTCAGTGAGAATTAGAGCATTAAAAACAGATATACTTCTATAAAGAACGATGAAGAGGAGGAGGAAGAGGAAAAGGAGAAGACAAAAGAAGAAGAAGTAAAAGAGATGTTCGTGGTGGTGGTAGGTAATGAGGAAGAAGAAGGAAAAGAAGAAGAAGAAGAAGAAGAAGAAGAAGAAGACGAAGAAGAAGAAGAAGAAGAAGAAGAAGAAGAAGAAGAAGACGAAGAAGAAGAAGAAGAAGAAGAAGAAGAAGAAGAAGAAGAAGAAGAAGAAGAAGAAGAAGAAGAAGAAGAAGAAGAAGAGAAGAAGAAGAAGAAGAAAAAAGAAGAAGAAGCAGCATCAGCAGCAACAGAAGAAGAAGAAGAAGAAGAAGAAGAAGAAGAAGAAGAAGAAGAAGAAGAAGAAGAAGAAGAAGAAGAAGAAGAAGAAGAAGAAGAAGAAGAAGAAGAAGAAGAAGAAGAAGAAGAAGAAGAAGAAGAAGAAGAAGAAGAAGAAAAAGAAGAAGAAGAAGAAGAAGAAGAAGAAGAAAAAGAAGAAGAAGAAGAAGAAGAAGAAGAAGAAGAAGAAGAAGAAGAAGAAAAGAAGAAGAAGAAGAGAAGAAGAAGAAGAAGAAGAAGAAGAAGAAGAAGAAGAAGAAGAAGAAGATGATGATGATAATGATGATGAAGAAGAAGAAGAAGAAGAAGATGATGATGATGATGATGATGATGATGGAAAAAGAAGAAGAGAAGAAGAGGAAGAAGAAGAAGAAGAAGATGATGATGATGATAATGATGATGAAGAAGAAGAAGAAGAAGAAGAAGAAGATGATGATGATGATGATGATGATGATGATGATGATGATGAAGAAGAATTGAAGAAGAAGAAGAAGAAGAAGAAGAAGAAGAAGAAGAAGAAGAAGTCGAGGAAGAAGAAGAAAAAAGAAGAACAATAAGAAAAAGAAGAAGAAAAAGAAGAAGAACAAGAACAAAAAGAACAAGAAGAACAGGAAGAAGAAGAGACGAGGGGGAAGAAGAAGATGACGAGACGACGATGATGATAATTATAAACCTAATAATAAATTACAAAAACTAGACTAAGCCGAAAGAATCTGCTAATGACACACGTCTCTACTTCCACTAATGATACCAAATGGGAGCACAATAATATTACTTTCTCTCACATGGCGATGTGCGTGGGGCGACTTATTTATTAATTGATGACATAATCATATTAACAGAAAGTGATGAGAAATTACAACATATTGTGAAATCAGTAAGTAATGAAGTGTAAAATCTAAAATAGTAATTGACATAACGGCAATTAAAATTGAAAATTAACAAAGCGTATGATAGGGAAACAGTTAATATCTACAGGGCATACAGCCGGAAAAGGGGGGGGGGGGAAGGGGGTGGGGGTGGGGGCGTGTTCAAGTACAAGTGCGTTTATTTTATCTTGAAACAGAAAAAACAAATAGAATAGAAGGGCGTATTGGTCATATAGAGCTAGATCTATATTTTATAGACACTAAACTATCAATGAAACAAGAAATAAAGAAAGGGTGGGTAGAGCAGCAACAATAACGAGCTGATTAACGAAAAGAGTTTGGGAGAAAAGAACACTTCCATTTTCATTTCAATCTCTTCTATCTGTTAAGAGCGTGTTCTCAACACCCTTGGTTGTGGCAGTTAAACTCAGTTAACGCACTTGTACCAGGCGAAAAGGGATAAACAGTTTTCAGGTGCAATGCTTAAAAATAATACTTGTCTTCAAGTGGCAAGACAAGATCACACACACTGTGGTATTGGAAGAAGCAGGTTGTAAGCCGTTTTCTTGACGCAGTCTACAAATGCTAGGGAGTGTTGCACAAAGCAAGAGTCTGGGGGCTGGTAAAATCCATAAGGACTGCCACCAGTATAAGTGAAGCACTGGTAAAGGATACCCAATCCAGTGTCACACTGATGTGTGCATAAGGGGCACGAATGGTATGTGTTTTGAGCTGCTGTCCTGAGAAATGAATTTCTTGTCTCCCATTGCAAAAAAAAAAAAAATATATATATATATAAGGTAGGGAAAAAAAGGAAAGAAAGAAGGAAAGTATAGACAGGTTCGGAGATAAGGATTTGAAAAGAAATACAGCTTATACATAAGATAAAGTAAAGGACCTTTTTTCACTCCTTCAGCTGTATTGGGTTTATAGGGCTACACCTATATTTCATAGGCCAATCGGTACTTGTAGGCGATGCCAGCCGCCTTTACTTCATACCACTGTACCTAGTACCAACTCAATGCTTGGTCGACCTCGAAGTCAAAGACACTTACTTTAAAGCTGTAAAACAGTATTTGATGGCAACAATAACCCCGAATTACACTGCACGTATCATGGAAAACAAGATACGTTTTACTGCTCGTTGCCATGGGCTATAGTTCCTTAGAATCATTATAACATCAAGTAATGCAACCATCTGGAAAGACGTAAATATGCAATCAGTCATAAACACACTGAACCATTTCCATGCCTTCAAGTGTATTGCGCTTATAGTGCTAGACTTATATTGTGTAGACCAATCGACTGGCGTAGTCAACATTACTCCCGCCGCCTTTACTTTTCAAGACTTTACCTGCAGGAGAACAGGACATAAAGCGGGATTAAGCCATTCAAGGCTTGGTCGACCTAGCAGTCAGGGTCTTTTTGTGTTTAAGAAAAAAAAAGTTTGTTCCCGTTTGGATTTGAACTCCCGATCTTCGGATTCGCAGTCTAGCGCAGCGCTTCTCAAACATTTTTCACCGGGGCGCCCTTGTCGGAAAAATACACACCTACCCTTAAAGCGATTTTAATACTATTGAAGTGAAAAGAAAACAGTGTGCATTTAATGTTTAGTTGTCTTAAATGCCATGGATAAAATTGTTTGGATGCATTCTTTATTATTTCTTTCTTGTTTATGGGAAGTTTAGTTAATTGTACTCTCAGATCAATTGAAGGTTGCTCCTGTGTGTGTTTTTAATGTAAGTGAACATCGAGAATGCACTGCAGCCTTGACAAAAGCATTGTCTTCTGAATACACCTGCATCCAAACTTTTCTTGGCTTTCTTTTGAATACACCTGAACTAAACTCTTTTTGGCTTTCTTCTGAATACACATGCATCCAAACTTTTCTTGGCTTTCTTCTGAATACACCTGCATCCAGAACTCTTCTTGGCTTTCTTTTGAATACACCTGAACTAAACTCTTTTTGGCTTTCTTCTGAATACACCTGCATCCAAACTTTTCTTGGCTTTCTTCTGAATACACCTGCATCCAGAACTCTTCTTGGCTTTCTTTTGAATACACCTGCACTAAACTCTTTTTGGCTTTCTTCTGAATACACCTGCATCCAAACTCTACTTGGCTTTCTTTATGGTATTTATGTTTTAAACTGCTGTCTTTGCTGATCTGAAGACTTTGAAAAATACGTTATTGACACGGCACCCCTGGTTTAAGGTAGGGGCACCCCTAGATGCCGCGGCACCAAATTTGAGAATTTTGCCTAATGTCTAGCCGATACGCCATGGAAACCCCCCCCCCCCCCCCCACCACCACACACACTCAAACCCGAACTCTACCAGAACACTAACATCAGTATGAGATTGTCAACGGCCACCCGAAGATAGAATCACCCACTTTCTACACTGGAAACACCTTTCGATGAGAAGACAGAATAAATTAATGACAAAATATCTTGAGCTCTGGCGTGAGACCAGAGATTGTACATATCTCATCCAGCGTATTTACTTACTTTCTGTAACCAGGCCAGGCAGAGGCGGACACGGGAGGTAAACAGTAGTGCTAGCTTTGGCAGCAGGCCAGCAAAGTACAGTGTCCCACACACCGCGGCAGTAGGATCCTGTGGAAGATAAACGTGTTGGGTGTTGATCATTTCCTTGAGGTAAATATCAGGAGAGCACGGCTGGAAATTTGTCTAATTAAAGTGTTTACATGTAGCTAGAATTTGACAGGCAGGTACACACGGTGTCAAAACAGCAGCGAAAATCACAAAGGAAAACAAATTTGTTGAAAGTCTGGCGATGTATTTAGTCATATGCATCTTCTTCTTCTTCTTCTTCTTCTTCTTCTTCTTCTTCTTCTTCTTCTTCTTCTTCTTCTTCTTCTTCTTCTTCTTCTTCTTCTTCTTCTTCTTCTTCTTCTTCTTCTTTTTTCTTCTTCTTCTTCTTCTTCTTCTTCTTCTTCTTCTTCTTCTTCTTCTTCTTCTTCTTCTTCTTCTTCTTCTTCTTCTTCTTCTTCTTCTTCTTCTTCTTCTTCTTCTTCTTCTTCTTCTCCCACCCCCCCCCCCCCACCCTCCAAATCACACTCACTACAGAAGCTGGAGTAAAAATATTACTAACTAGCCGCAGTTAGTGTAAAATTATTGATTCACAAAATGGAGTTAATGTAAAAATAATTCCTTCCCGGCTCGTTATTGTAAGTACACTTCTTTAAACAAATGGAATTAGTATAAAAATAGTCCTTTACAAAGTGAAGCTAGTTTAAAAATAGTCCTTTCCCGGCATGAGGTAGCTTTCCCGACAGGCTTAGTGTAAACATATTCCTTTCTCGACAGGGTTGTTGTAAAATATCCCTTTTCAGAAAGAAGTTGGTGTAAAAATATTCGGCTATCTTCCGAATAACGGTCCCAAATTATCGAGGCAGAAAATATACCATGACAGAGCCTCAGTCACGTGTCAATTGCGCACTTCCGGGGACTAGACCGCCACCACCGAATTGCCTACTTCCGGTGACTATACCGCCACCGTCGAGAGTATCCCATACGCCGCTCACGTGGCGTGGATTGGGGCTAAACTAGATGGCTGGGACTTACGAGCAAATTAAATGAAAGCAGCTGCAGGAGATGCAGTAGCTGCTGCTCGTGATTCCCAGCCATTTAGTTTAGCCCCAATCAATGCCTGAATTGACATGTGACTGAGGCTCTGTTAGGGTATATTTTCTGCCTCTATAATTTGAGACCGTTATTCGGAAGATAGCCAAATATTCCTTTATCAGCAAGATTTGTGTAAAAATATTCCGTTTCCGGCAGACATTAGTGTAAAATAATACCTCCCTATCAGAAGTTAGTGTAAAAATATTCCTTTCCAAGCAGCAGTCCGTCTAAAAATAATTTTTTTCCCAGTATGAGGTGGTATAAATGTTTTCCTTTATCAGCAAGAATGGGTGTAAAAATATTCCTTTCCAGTTCCTGTTTCTTGTTGTCACGTCACTAGAATGAGCCTGTCATGATCTCAGATTGTCACAAATCAGCAACGCCCGAATGCCGCGACAGTACTGCCAGGATGGCGGTCTCCATCGCAGGAAACTGGGGCAGGGGTGGGGGGGGGGGGGGTGGGGAGGGGACTTATTCCAGGCTTTATCTGGAAGGCAAGACATGTAAATCGAAGAAAGACATCATCGGGTAGAGGATGCAATTAGGATGACTTGATATAGTAGTTGGTCACTGAATATTGTGGAGGGTAGAGGTGCTCAGTGTGTATTGAAGAATAAGGCCAAAGTCCAGAGGTGAATGAACAACCAGGACTTTCGACCGGCGTTCACAGCAGGTTAATGCTGAAAAAAAAAAAACCGATTCTCTTAATGTGTACCTTTTATACATTGGTAACGGAGGAAAAAAGGCGGGGATGGGGAGAGGGAACGTGAGCTTAAGTATTTAAGGCATCAAGGCCAGGGCAGTCGCTACTAACTGTGCAGACTAGAATTCTCTTAATTTTTAACATTTTATACATTGGTAACGGAGGAAAACAGGCGGGGATGAGGAGAGGGATCATGAGCTTAAGTATTGAAGGCATCAAGGCCAGGGCTGTCGCCACAAACTGTGTGACTAAATTTTTACTTCTGTCATCGACAGAAATAATCTCAATCCCTGTACGAGGATCGAAAGCGGCGCTCTTCCGCATTGAGACCCTAACCACTTGGACAACTGCTCCTTATGGAATGAAAGCGATGAATAGAAACTGTGTTCAGGTCTCAAAAAATTAGCAGCATAGATTAGTTTAAAATAAATTGTATCTGATCTGAAATGTACCCATGTATAATATTCACTGCACCGTGGTCCAGCCTTTAAGAGAATTAAAATCGGTGGCAGTAGAGTTGATAAATAAAATAAAGGTATCTACTGACGTCTGCAGTTAAAGCGTTGCGAACAAACTTTCTAGCTCCAGGGTGCCGTGCTCAGTCCCAGCTTGTGGTTGTTTGGCAATAGAACGCACAGCCTTGACTGACTGACTGACTTTCTACTCCACCAGGACATCACACAAGCGATAAACACCCGGTGACACAAAGTGCCACCATGCGGATGAGGATCGCCGTGGAGAGGTCCCAGAAACCGCGTTCAGACATTTGGCCATATTTATGGCCTGATTATATTGCGGCCCCCGGCAAAAGCCAGGGTGGAGCTTTAAATAAAAAATTTCATCCTGAAAAAGACGATAGAGAATAGTGACGCACAGCCTTATTTCGATGGTGAAACTGACCGTTCAGTAAACAATTGCAAACCACTGAAAATAAAAAGTGAAATCACAAAAAGCCACGTCGGGTTGGTTCTGCATCGTCCGTTCTCAGAAGGACAAGAAACTAACATTTATCCCATTTTCAGTTTTTCTTCTTTTTCTTCACACATGTATAATAGGGCGCATTGTCTGACTGTCTTTTCTTATTCCCATTATAAGGCCCGGTAACAAACGAGAACCGCTTTCAAATACAAGCCAATCACTCAGACAGTCAATTATTAAATCATTTAAAGAACTAGAAATACTGCAATGGTTTTTATCTCTAATATGAAAAGATTAAAACGTATAAACGTTCACACAACACAACCAGCTGT
>CAJHNH020001705.1:87500-105000 GCA_905116865.2 Candidula unifasciata
TCTTCTTCTTCTTCTTCTTCTTCTTCTTCTTCTTCTTCTTCTTCTTCTTCTTCTTCTTCTTCTTCTTCTTTCTTCTTTTCTTCTTCTTCTTCTTCTTCTTCTTCTTCTTCTTCTTCTTCTTCTTCTTCTTCTTCTTCTTTCTTCTTCTTCTTCTTCTTCTTCTTCTTTCTTCTTCTTCTTCTTCTTCTTCTTCTTCTTCTTCTTCTTCTTCTTCTTCTTCTTCTTCTTCTTCTTCTTCTTCTTCTTCTTCTTCTTCTTCTTCTTCTTCTTCTTCTTCTTCTTCTTCTTCTTCTTCTTCTTCTTCTTCTTCTTCTTCTTCTTCTTCTTCTTCTTCTTCTTCTTCTCTTCTTCTTCTTCTTCTTCTTCTTCTTCTTCTTCTTCTTCTTCTTCTTCTTCTTCTTCTTCTTCTTCTTCTTCTTCTTCTTCTTCTTCTTCTTCTTCTTCTTCTTCTTCTTCTTCTTCTTCTTCTTCTTCTTCTCCTCCTCCTCTTCTTCTTCTTCTTCTTCTTCTTCTTCTTTTTTTCTTCTTTTCTTCTTCTTCTTCTTCTTCTTCTTCTTCTTCTTCTTCTTCTTCTTCTTCTTCTTCTTCTTCTTCTTCTTCTTCTTCTTCTTCTTCTTCTTCTTCTTCTTCTTCTTCTTCTTCTTCTTCTTCTTCTTCTTCTTCTTCTTCTTTTTCTTTTTTTCTTCTTCTTCTTCTGCTTCTTCTGAGTTAGCTCTTAAAAAGATGATTGCTACGTAGTGGTATGGTTTACAGCTAGGCTGCGATATCTGAGCCTTTGGGCCCAAAATGTCCGATTTCAGTAAACGTCTCTTTCTTCACTTTTACCATAGGCCTGTTTTTAAAATCAATTCCCTCCACCTCCAAATAGGAAATGTGACCTCGAAACTTCAGGAAGACTCAGGTTTAATCCGCACCGAGAAAGATTTAAAAAAAAAAGAACTTCTTAATCATCAAGAATATCAGGAATATGGGGCCGCGTTAGCGCAGTCGATAAGAGGCTCGCTATCGAATCCAGCTGCGACTCGCTGCAGCTCACGGTCGGTGTTCGAAACCGAGCGGTTACCGTGGTTCACCCAGAATCTAGGAAATGGTTACCAGTGTTGACACGCTGGGGTAAATGGAGGAACGTCGCTGTAGCTACTGAGTTACGGCGACACAGGCGGACAATTCTTATCAGCTGTCTGTACTGACGGCAGAGCACCTATGGTTTATAACCGTGTGCAATGACTCTGGTTCACATCTCCCGACCTCACCTTTTTTTTAAAGGAATATCCTAGGAAGTAAAGAGGACCGGCGTAACCACATCGCGGACCACATCGACAGTCAGTTTTCGACTGATTAGCGTCATGTGCCTGATACCCCATCTAGTGAACAGGGTAGTTTACCTTACGTACTTTTTCAATCCCAAATATAACTTTACCGGAACCTGTGTCAGACTTTCTATTTTAAAATTCCTTATGTCGTAAACAGCTATTATCCAACACCCCAATGAATTGTAGACATTTATTGTTACCTTCAAGCAAATATTTTTCTAGACAGAAACAGTGAAATCAGTACAGGCAAACAAACCAATTTCATTTGCATATTTGTAAACAGTCTGGCGCCTCTTTTTATCACTGTCTGTTAAGTATTTACGTACAAAGTTTGCTCGCTATTCCCTCGAGCTATGCTCAGTCCTAATCACTCAGAACGACACAATTCCCTGTCCTGCCATCTCTCTAATACAAACAAAGGTGTCATTTCTAAGACTGTTCAATCAGTCAAGATTAGTAAACTGTGTCGGAGTGATCTTCCCTGACCCTTCCTCCTTACCAAGATTTCAGTCAGCATAAATTTGATGTCTGTCTTCTTCATT
Organism: Candidula unifasciata; assembly: GCA_905116865.2. Taxonomy (NCBI): domain Eukaryota; kingdom Metazoa; phylum Mollusca; class Gastropoda; order Stylommatophora; family Geomitridae; genus Candidula; species Candidula unifasciata. The sequence continues at coordinate 89,356 of CAJHNH020001705.1, forward strand.
AAGTGGTAAAGCTTCGCATTCTGAAAGTCATGTGTTTATCCTCTTCCTTTTAACGTTCATCAGCTGTAAAATCTGATGGAAAGTTCTGGTTGCTTGTATACTTCTGGACTTTGGTCTTCCATCAGAAGTTAGGGTTTTCATGCACTTCCGTTCTTACAGATCTTCTGCCTCATTTATATACAGATTTTTCGTCACTTGCTTCTCAAGCACTCAGATGAACTCAAACTTCGAAAGAAAAGCCTGTAATTAGTTGCCTGTTGTGACATGCATGCAAGAAGGCAAAGCGTCTATTCTGCCTCCCCCCCCTTTTTTTTAATTATCCCCACCTCCTCAAATGAGACTTTGGAATCCAGACTTGAAGGTCATGTGTCGGATTCACTGACTGCGCCTTTCGTTTCTCGAACGCAGTTCTGACGGAAATCCATGGAGATTGCCACTGGAGCTACAGTGTTTGTGTTTTCTGTAAGTTCTGTAAGCTCATTGTGGGCATGTAGACTTCACAGGGAGAGAGACAGAGTCGTGTAGGACAAACCTCGGTAAATTTACGTGGATTCTCTCAAATATAAACAAAAATGGTGCTAATTGCAATGGAAGCACCCCACATGGAACTGACTCCAGCGTCATGGTATATATATATATATATATATATATATATATATATATATATATATATATATATATATATATATATATATATATATATATATATATATAATAATATATCATCATCATGTAGCAGGTCCTTTGCAGAACGTCGCTCTCATTACAGTCATCATAGAAACTCGGTCTCTCGCCAGTTCTCCTGCCTTATGCACTTTCACACTCAAGGAGTAACTTATATCCTGTGCCCATCTTCGTGTTGGTCGGCCCCTGCCCTCCTTCCAATTACCACGCCTTCTGATATAATTTTTGTATAATCCGTCGTGGCGCTTGATATGACCAAAACATTTCAGCTTTCGTGAAAATATGCTGTTTATTAGCCAATCTTCCTTGATGTTCAGATCTTTTATGATGTCAATATGCCTCATCTTCTTTGTCCATATATATATATATATATATATATATATATATATATATATATATATATATATATATATATATATATATATATATATATATATATATATACTAGCTGTACCCGGTCACGCGTTGCTGTGGCATAGTTTGGCTAAATTGAAATGAAAGAAAATAGAAATCGCACGTGTCTAATACAATCATTGTCTGCTCAGATATAGAGATAGTCTTTGATCCCCCCCCCCCCCCCCCACCACCACCACCACAACTAAATCCACCTACTACTCTCTCCCCCATCAAAGGTTTTTGGAAAAGAAAGACAATGGAAATCGCACGTGTCTAATATAGTTAATGTCGCAATCATTCTCTGCACAGATATAGAGATTGTCTGGTTGTCCACCTTTAGAACACGCACCTTATAATTGTGTCTTTATATTAGTGGTCGTTTAAATAGTGTTATTAGCACAATAACAAAAATGGTTTTTTGGTTATTACATGCTAAAGCTGTTTGTATTTTTATAGGGGACGGAAGTAAAGCTTAAACTGTACTTGTGAATAACAAAGTAAGTCGTAAAAAATAGAATAGCGGAGGTAGCGTTAGTAAAATATAAACATATTAGGTAATAAGAACTTGAAAATCACGTGTAAAGCTCTTTAAGTTCTCTTAAATTTAAGTCATTACCCCCTCCCCTCTTCCACCGACTACTGCTCTCTCCCTCTTCGAAGGATTTGAAAATCACTACTTGGCGATATTTTGTTGTTGCTGTAACTGACATTGACATCCCTGTCCATCTGAAATAAAATGGGGAGCAGGAATTATAATAGGTAGTGAATGGGGCTAGTGTAATATTTACCACATCATCCTTCAAGTACCAGTACAACTACTACCACGACCACCACCACAGTAGCTAAAATAATGTCACAGCTATCTGTGTTACCATCGGAGTAGACAGAGAGTCGTGAGCCAGAAGATTTGGTTCCACATGGCTAGTGCCGTCGCCACAGACTGGCCAGGTTAGGATGTATAATTTCATTTCCCGACAGAAGAACGCCATAACCTTACCGGCGGTCTTCACATGAGAGCACTACGGTGTAACAGCCCAACCACAACTATTACTGCTGCTACTTTTAGTGGGTAAAGCAGTTACTGTGACTTAAAGCTCTCTCAGTTAACAGTTTGCCCCCCCCCCCTCTCCCCTAAATTCACCGACAACTCTTTCCCTCATTTGGGAGGTGAAAAAAAAAAACACTTGAAAAGCAAATGAACACAGGAAAAAAACACCATAATTAGGAAATGAACGCCATGGTAAACAGCATAGCTTAAAATTCCAACGCAGATGAAATAACTAAATCTGGGGAAAAAAAAATGGAAATCTATGAAATTTCAGCGTAACCATGCAATAGGAAAGTTTAAAAATGCAATCATAAGTATGCGAAATGGTCATATTTAATTATCAAATTGTTTACCCATTAACTTGTCTTTTTTTTTTTTTTTTAAGTATTAGGGCAACATGGCTAGTGCTGTCACCACGACAGAGCAGATGAGGATATTATTTTAGTCCGGAGTTTAAAAAAAAAAATCAACTACTACGGATTCGAACCGTGGTCTCCCGCACAGTAACCCAGTGTTCTAACCATTCGACCAAATAGCCACTTAATCGGATCAACGAAAAGAGAACTTAACTATTTTAAGTGTCTGCAGTATCCCGATTATAACACAACTCAAAACAGCAGGCAATTGTTTTCTCATAGACAGATATTCCAAATATATTATTGAAACGGCACAACAAAAGAAATCGCACGTGTCTAACACGGTTAATGTCGCAGTCAATGTCTGCGCAGACGTCGAGATAGTCCCTGATCCCCCCCCCCTCTTTTTCCCTACCAATCCACCGGCTACTCTTCAACTTATCGAAGGATGTTTGAAAAAAAAAACAGAAAATAGAAATCGTGTCTAATATAGTTATTGTGGCAATCACTGCCTGCACAGATATAGATATAGTCTTGTTTGCTGTACCACGACCTACTCTATGTTTTAGAGGAGGTGTTGGCTGCACGGCGCATGCGCAATTACTAACGTGGCTATAATTAGAAATCACTAAAGTTATAAATATTAGTTGCGAATATTATGGCATAAATTGTGTTAACCTATCTCTAACAGTGACAGGTTTAATTTCAAACCACGATGGTTCAAAATCCGGTATCAAAACAAACATATCCTGAAAATTTCAGCTAAATCGGTTCAGTAGTTTCCGAGTCTATAAGGGGCAAACAAACACACAAACATTGATTTTTATATATATAGATATATACATACATACAAATGTATACCCCTCTCTCTCTCTTTCTTTCTCTCTCTGTCTCTCACTATCTCGTCTTGATGGAGTCAATAAATTAACGTAAGTATCGATACATAACATGTTACGAAAACTCTTTGGAGGAGCGACTACAAGGAGTTTTTAGATGCTCAGACGAAGTCTTCTATCACATCATATTTCCGCCCCTTTGCCTTCTTAATAGGCTGTGAGGGCTGCCTAGCCCTCGTCATGATTCTCAAGATTTATTCTGTTGCTGTTCAGCTAATTCTGCCATTGAGCTGTACGTGGTAACATACAGTAAGCCATAACATAAAATGGGCTGACCAGTTCCTTTCTTCATCACTTCTTCCAGAGACTTCCCAGAAAATGGATCTAATCTCAGTTTGTGTTATGCCTTATGAATTAGAAACATCTAGCCATTTCTGGATATTAAACACAGACCACTGTCCCGGAAGACCGCACCCACGGTCATGCCATAACTGCCTTCCTATCTTATCATCCTTTCGCCTTCCGCCCAGATGTGCTTCTGTAGATCTCACATACAGTTTGGTCTGACTACATTCTTACTCCATAACCAAACCACTTAATTTCCCTGTCTAGCAATGCAATTTAGACATTGTCTTGCTCCAACATTTTCGTGACAATCGTCACAAAAAAAAAAGCTCCTCATTCACATATTTCTGGGGCTTTTACTTGGGAGATCCGTATTCGTTATATACTTCTCGTCCTTTTCAGGACGAAATTTTTCATTAGTTGAAGCTCTACTCTGGCTTTTGCCAGGGGCCGCAATATAGCCTAGCCATAAATATGGCCTAAAGGCTGAACGCGGTTTCTGTGACCTCTCCACGGTGATCCTCACCCACATGGTGGCACATTGTGTCATCGGGTGTTTATCGCTTGTGTGATGTCCTGGTGGGGTAGAAAGTCAGTCAGTCAGTCCGTATTCGATCCTCGATGAGGGATGGCAATATGTTTTGCCAGAAGCAAGAAATACATATTCTTGCCTAGTAATTTGCATCGAATGCACTGGCCATGCAGCATTAAATCCTACAGGTTCACGAATCTCTGTCGTGCTACTCCCTTAACGTGGTAAATACAGGCAAACAAGACATTTGGCAGTGCACGTTTTCCTCCGAAACCACAACATCCGATCAAATTTGAGGTTTCTCATACTGTCATCTTGACCAAATCTAAATCTGCGACGTGATTTGCAACAGATGGATGGCATTCAGGGGCGATAACAATTAGCAAGGGGATATAATGTGAAGGTAATATGAGACAAAAAAGGGTGGGCGCGTATGGCAATATCCTGCTGAGAATTGAGCAAGATATCGAAATACAGCTACAGAAAGGGTGCCCTGACCCATCAGACACATCAGACGGACGGACGGACACACACATGCACGCACTCACACACACACACACACACACACACATATATATATATATATACAACTCTTAACAATATCTGTAGCAGAGAAGTAAAAACTGCAAACTACAAAGTTTTGTCCTTTTTAGGACCGTATTTTTGTTATTGGAAGCCCCACCCTGGCTTTTTCCAGGGGCCGCAATATAGGCAGGCCATAAATATGGCCAATTGTCTGAACGCGGTTTCTGGGACCTCTCCACTGTGATCATCATCCGCATGGTGGCACTTTGTGTCATCGGGTGTTTATCGCTTGTGCGATGTCCTAGTGGGGTAGAAAGTCAGTCAGTCAGTCGCAGCCGAGTAAAACTTAGCACAATTGTGACAGTTACGTTTGAGAAATTTAATAGTAAGAGAATGGTCGGTCCTTACTATCAGTCTTCGTCATCTCCCTTCAATAATGCAAATTTTCGTTTTTTGAAGCCCCACCCTGGCTGTTGCCAGGGGCCGCAATATAACCTAACAGTTGAGGCGGTTTCCTGGCCTTCTCCACGGGTGATCCTCATCCGCATGGTGGCAGTGTCACCTGGTGTTTGTCGCTCTGTGTGATATCCTGGTGGAGGTAAAATGTTCATACTTACTTGTCGGTCTTCTTGCGTTGGAAATTGCAGCCAGCAGCGTTAGGGTTGGCTAGATTACCTATGGGCAGGCGAGAAATGAAATGACCCATATTATCCCGCACCTCCACGTTACAGAACCCATCCCAGCACCCACCCTCCCCCCCCTGCCGTTTTCTGAACGGTTTCCTAGGCCCTACAGCGTTAAAAAAAGTGGTGAAAATAGTGGTGACTGCAGTCAAGCTAATATCAAGAAATCAATGAAATGAACTGTTATTTGAAAGCCTAACAAAATGGGAACAGAACAACACAAATCACCGTGATTTAAAAGCTTAATGAAATGGGGTAGCAGAACAACAAAAATTGACGTTTTGCCCGGGGGTGCAAGGGGATGGATTAGGGAAAATAGTCGTAAAAGTAATAATGATACTAAATAACGAGAGTAGGAATAAAAGAGTAACATCATTTCATCTGCTATTTCATAGTTGAACTGATAAAAGCCAGAATAAACATTATTAAAGTGAAATAACAAACAAATTATGAGAAAAAAAATTGAATTAAAAATAATGTGACAATAGTAAAAAAAAAAAAGTCTCTAGATAAAGAGGTGCTAGACACTAATGCCTCCTGGACTTTGAACATCCAGACCATGAATGAGGCGATTTTTTTTTCTCAGACTATGAATGAGGCTATTTTATCAAGTGAGGCGCGTGGTCCGATCACCGGAGCAAGATTGTACTGCTGTGTAACGTTTAGCAGCTTGCCGTTGCTTTTCTAATCGGTTGTGGCTCTATGATTGTTGAAGTCAATCATGCACTTTTTTTGGGTCATAATTTCGTTGTTTATTTTGAAATTAAACAATCTTGCGATTTAAACAAAAATAAGTACTACGAGATGTCCCGAGAAGTAAAGGGGGTCGACGAAAGATTGATCACAGCAACCATTTGGTATATCATCATAATCATCATAATCATCATAATCATCACCATCGTCATGGTGCTGGGGTAACATTGTATGCTGCATTGGACTCGCTGTCTATTCCTTTAATCCGCTCTATCCTCTACGGTCCTTTCAATGTTATGGATGGAATTCAGTCCATAACCTTGACTTCTCTCATCAATGTCCCTTGTAGGGTTTCTTTTGGGCGTTGTTGCTTCCTCAATCCTTATATTTTCCGTTTTAGTGCCTGCTTGGTGATTCCCTGCTTGCTTTGAACTCATTTATTCTCAAGCCCAGCTGTTTTATCACATTCTACATAGAAGTGGAAACGAGACCTCTTGCGCCTACCTCGACGGCGAAGATTCTTACTGTGTAAGCTTCGTCTCTCCTCAAGCCAGCTACGGGGTCACTGTATTTCTCAAGCTTATACATATAACTTTCGTCCATTCGCGACATACGGCACGGTCAGTTCGATCAGGATGAGCTGACGTTTCTCCGCAAAGTGTAGGACTATGTCAGGTAGCAGGCCGGTCTTCCGGATTAACTCTGGGTACTTTTTGTGACCAGGCAGGTCAACCGCCAATAACCAGTCCCTTGTACAGTGAAGCATCGATGGAGCGTGAATTTACCTTTATGAATCTACACAGCCTAAGGGGTCACTACATGGAATTTTTTGTTAATTTGTGACAAAAATATCACTTTTTCAATTAGTTCGTTTTTGTAAAGTTCGACATTCGTAGAATAGATTACATTCAAGATTTGTGTCATTTGTGAACAATATAGCGTTGAAAAGTTGATGCTAAAGACACCACCCCATGTATTTTTTTGGGATAAAATAAATTTTGTACCACAAAATAGCAATGTTTGACACATAGCAACAGCTGTTTCCAAATATTAATATAGGGCATTTTATATATCATTTTTACCGCCGTCCAAATACCTTTTCATTTCTCTATATACGGAAGCACCTGCGAGCTTTGCCGACAGTATACGAAACTAATAGAATCATAGCCATACCAACATTTCATTGGCTCTATTATTTAGCAGCATTTGCTTGGTACCTATTAGACATTTCCTTGACGAAGAATATCCTACGCATGCGCAGAGCGTGGGTTTCCCCAATATTGTTTGTTGTTGTGCTGATTCATTTCAATCGCATTTTGAAGTTCTGACGGCTTGTACAGTGAAGCATCGATGGAGCGTGAATTTACCTTTATGAATCTACACAGCCTTAAGGAAGCGCACGGGGACAACAGTGGGACTGGCCCCCGCATTGGCCCTCACCCTAGCTTGGTCGACAACGGCCGCTAACTCTTTCTTATAATATACAGGCCCAGCATCATATGTCAGTTGTGCTGAACTAAAATTGTTCTTTACTTTTAGTTGTACCTGGCGATTATAATTGTAGCTGATATGTCTTTATGCCTTTGCAAAGTGGATATAAATTTCGAGGGACATGATCTAATATTAGGTTCTTAAGGGTAAAAAAAAAAGGTTTTTCTCTCGATAAAGAGCAAGGATAATTAATGTAACGATTATAAGCCATAAAAACAAAAAAAAATATTTCGCATTAGGAAGAAATTTGTTACAAGCCAGAAAATCTCTCTTCAAAGAAGGCATAATTATATAACATTTCGCTCTGAATATTGCTTAAAAGGATTTTGTTATATGGAGATACTCTTGTTATACATATGACATTTTTTTCTCTCATTCTCTTCCATATCCTTTTCTTCTTTATCTTCGTCTTCACCACTGTCTTAGCAATCATAGTCGTCTTCCTTTTCATGAACGTTATTTTCTGAGTTATACAGAGACTACTTTTTTGCAATAATTTCTGGCGGTGTAGGCACAGGGTTGGGATTAGAATGTGAGGGAGAGGAGGGGGTGGGGGTAGAGTTGAGCCTAAGGATGGACGGCCCATGTCGAGTGCAGTCGCCGCGGATTGTACTTGTTAGGAATTTATTTTGCCTTTGATAAAGAAAACACTTTGACCTTACCCTTGATTCGAATATCTTGGTCCCCTGCATGAAAGCCCGGCGTTCTTTTCCGTGTAGCCAGCAACTCCTCCTAGAGAAGCATTTTCTACACATCATGTAGTCAAAATACGACCGTCGCGTTTATTTCCTGTCAGTTTTCTTGTACCTATCAAAGGCTGACGACGTCTGTGGTTTAGGCGTTGCAAACCTAACTCTGGCCTGCCGGGTTCGGTCCCAGCTACAAGCGATGTGGCAGTTGCTCGTTGCTATCGACAGTGGTATGGTTAGCTGACTGTTTAGTCGCAGTGGCAAACTACTGAACCTAAATTTGCCTGTAACATCCATATTAGGGGAAAAATATTGCAGATTTATCTGCAACGTCTTGTAAAAGACATAGTTTTTTTTTTAAATCATCGTCTGTAATGCGTTCGAACTGCGCTGTGATAGAACTATAATACCGAACTTGCCGCCCCGATCAGCCGAGCCTAAAATGTCTATTGGGAAATGTCGTAAGAAGTAAAGGGGTGAGTATAGTGTTGATATCATCACCCAACCGGTATCGATTCGTCTATAAAGAATGTAACCCTCACAACAAGTGTCTTCATTCTTACCCGAGCATGACTTGCAAGTTACATTAGGCAGGTGTGGGCACCCTAATTATAACTTATTGAAGAGGTTGAACGGGGTGTCTGAGCTTGCCCTGTTGCATTGTACCGACACTAAGACTTATTTTCAGTCTTTCTTGGTTCATCCCATATCCCTCGGTCTTTCTCCTCAGATCCCTCGGTCTTTCTCCTCAGAACAACAAGGTCATCGCACATCCCGAGCGACGCCGCCAATGATCACAGTAACATTTTCATTTGTGAGCAGCACGCTGCAGTCTAGGAAACGAACCCACGACCTTTAGAGTTCGAGGCGAAGGTTTACCTACTACCCTAGGTAAACCCTAATATTTCTTTGATAATAAAGCCGACAACGTAATCTCAGACCAGAATGCAGTAATTACTTCTTTGTAATCACACTGGGGGCACCAAGAACAGCTTCTTTACTCTGTAATGTCTGGTTGAAAGAACGCAATTTGAAATCGATGTGTCCAGTAGAAAAGTCCACTTTCCTTAGACACACACCAATGTCTGATTACACTGGTCAATAACAAAACACAGCGGAAATGAAAATAGCGGATCTTTACTGATTTTGGTTGTGCTGAAAACGACAATGACATAAATAAATGTTGATAGGTTTTAGTTTTTAGTATATATGCTCTAGTTTATTAACTTACGATTAATATATATATATAAATATATGTATACATATACATATTCACCCCCCCCCCCCCCCCCCCCCCCCCCCCCCCCCCCCCCCCCCCCCCCCCCCCCCCCCCCCCCCCATTCATATATATTTATATATGTCGCCTCTGTGGCAAAGTCGATTCGAACGTTTCGTTATGCCGGGATTTCAACTGCGGGCCATGCGCCTTGCGTTAGTTTCGACAGTGGTATCATGAAAGCTGACCGCCCAGAAAGCAATGACAAACTACTGGGCGTAAATTTGCCTAGAAAAACTACACAACAGCCAGGGGTTGGGGTTTGTTCTGCAACGCCCAGTAAAAGGATACGCATCTAACCTGTATATATATATATATATATATATATATATATATATATACATGCATATATACATGCATATATATATATATAATATATATATATATATATATATATATATATATATATATATATATATATATATATATATATATATATATATATATATGACGCAACTGTTGTCGACAGTTTATTTTTTTTTCCCAATGATTATCCTTTTTAGAAGGGAGGGGGGGGGGGGGGGGCGAACGTACGTTCCTAAAACAGTTTATTTTTATATGATTATCCTTAAGGGGGGGAGGGGGGGGGGGGGCGATTGTGACAGCATTTAAAGAAAAGTGTTCAAATTTCATTCCTGCTTCCACATCTTGCTAATTTTTTTTTTTAAATAATACACAGCCATTTTATATCATTACACATATTTTTTTTTTTTTTTCTAATATAAATGTCACTCAAAATAAGACATATTTATTGTCCACATTCCATTAAGCTTTCAGAACATCCCTGAATGCTGAATTAATCTCGCTAAAAATTGCTTCAAATTTATCGTTAAAAAAAAATCACTAGTATTTCGTGCCGAGTTCTGAGACGGGGGCCATACATTTATCCTCGCTTGTATTTTTAGGAATTCTTGTGGCTGTCAAATGTTCTAAACTAGCTCTGGTTCTTGTTTGCGATGGAGTTGTGGGGCTTGGAGTATTTATTTTCTTGGCAAGTGTCATACAAATGTTGGAAGTGCGGTGATTCACTACATTGCCTAGTTTTTCGTGATCGTAATATATAGAACATTTGACATTGTTAGAGACTTATGCATTCCTCTGAGCAGCCTCCACAAAAATAAAATAAACAACGACAGTGGCTTCTTCCGTACTGCGATGACGACTATCACTCTCTACTACTGCTACTACTACTGTTACTACTACTGCTGTTGCTGTTGCTGCTGCTGCTACTACTACTACTACTACTACACTAGCCTTTCTTTTACCTGTTTATTTAACTCGTTTATAATGTGTAGGACACACACATACACACATACAGATCATATTCCACATGGCTATGATTGCTGTAGCCAGTACCTTTCTTCTCTTCCATCACCTATACTGTGTAACAAACAAATTAAAAAGTAATCTAATTATATATAAAATAGCTTTGAAAAGATTATCAAGATACATAGGTCTAAATACAAATAGGAGGATACCATCAAGAGACGGGCGAACAGCAAGTATGAAAGACACAGCGTCGTAGGTGGAGATGGTACCTGACTGACGGATTGATTGATTAATTGATGAGATCTAAAGTACCTTACACCTTTATAAAGTACATCCACTTTATAAGCCAGGTCTTCATCGACAAAACAACTCAATTAGTGCATCAACTCATTTTTTAGAGATCTTCTTGACGATTATATAGTATGAGAAATGCCTTGAGATATATTTATCAGAAAAAACCAACAGAGGTAGCAACAGAGAATTGCAATTGCAGGATACACTGCAAGAACAATTCTGCCTCTCTAGACAGAGCAAGGGATAGAGGAAAATGCAAAACAATGCAATTTCAGCAGCAAGAACAGCCAGAAAGATCATCTAAGGCAACACCAGAGAAAGAGAGAGAGAGAGAGAGAGAGAGAGAGAGAAAGAGAGAGAGAGAGAGAGAGAGAGAGAGAGAGAGAGAGAGAGAGAAGTAGAAGACGAAGAAGAAGAAGAAGAAGAAGAAGAAGAAGAAGAAGAAGAAGAAGAAGAAGAAGAAGAAGAAGAAGAAGAAGAAGAAGAAAAGAAGATTATACCGTGTCGTAACGAGGCATGCGAACCATATCCCACGGCGATGGCGAATGTAAATACACGACCCGTGACAGTAAAAAAAAGCTTTCTCCAATTAGAGGATGCGATTTAAGCATTACTGTTGTCCGTTCGCACTCAGCAATAAACAAACAGCTACCGCAGAGAAATAGGGAATCAAAATTAAAGACTCTTCCAACTCCACTAACTAGATCAGTATCTTTAGAAGACCAGTCAACACTCGATGGGTGATGTAATCAAGGAAAATCCACCACCTTTACTTCCCTTAATATTTTAGACTGAGTAGACCTGGGAGCTAGGGTCATTAAAATTTCGCCACTATCAAAATTCGAACACAAGACCTTATAACCAGTTTGTTTAGAACTCATTATTTTCACCTCCTCTTGTTCGGTTGCGAGATTTCGTACTCATTTCCACCGGCTGTCATATGTTCTAAAGGAGTGTTACTTGTTTTGACCGTTTCAAGCCCATCCACCACTGACGACAGCCACCGACAACAAGCGTAAAAATAACGAAACATCAATGAATCGATACTCACAAACTGGCACCTACATCTCATTGTGAGTAGGTGTCAGCCGCCAAAGGCGCCTATGTCTAAGGAAGAAGTTCTACAGGGAAAAGTGCCAAAGGCGCGACGATTCGTATCGACTCTTTGATGTTTCTGTATTTTACGCTCGTAGGCTGTGGCTGTTGTCGATGGTAAAAACAAACAAGACATAACACCCCTAGAACACAGGACAGCCCGTAGGAACCGCTTCAAAATCATGCAGCAGAACGAGATGGGGTGACAAATGTAAATTGTACCCCAGTATGTAAGCGACATCAGTTCTAAGCAGACTTTACCGTTATCAGTTCCAGCAAGACTTTAACTACATCAGCTCAAGTCTACTTTATCGACATCAATTCTAGCAAGACTTTAATAACATCAGCTCAAGTCAGACTTTATCAACCTAAATTCTAGCAACACTTTAATTATATCGGTTCAAAAAAGATTTACCGACATCATTTTCAGTAAGACTTTAGCTACACTAGCTCTGCACAGATACAGAAGCGGGAGTGTTTATCTGGGCGCGGATACATCCTGCACTTTTGCATCTTTTCAAGAACTTACATCTCTGGTTTAGTTTCTATGATGTTTAATACACATATTTCCTTGTTACTTGTCGTTGCATGCACTTCCTCAATCTGATCGTCTCAGTCTACACATAATAGTCCAGTGTAGTCATATAGTTTGCAAACTGCACATACACGCAGGCACACACAAACATAAATATACTCCTAAAATGCTTCCCTGTTTTATTTCACATCTTCCAAGCAAGATTCATAAAAACAGCGACAAATTTTGAATATTTATGCAGGTTAGAAAAAAAAAATCCTGACATTTTGATGAAACGAACGCCTAAAAAGCTGCTTTCCCACCCACCCCAGTCCCTCCCGTAGCGATGTATTTCCAGTTCTTCCGTTGCAGCCTCCCAAATAATTGTTCATTTCTTCTCATCCATCTTATTTGTGGACGCCCTTAGGGCATTGCACATTTTTGCTGTAAATCCCCAGAATTTCCTTTACATAATTTAGGTTATATTGCTCAAGTCAGGCATATAAATGGATAATATAAATTAACTGTTGCCCAATGTGATTATCGTAAGAAAACAACGACGACCGCGCATGAATGCTTGCATGTCACATTTCTACGTCGCAAGCACACGGGTCACCAACAGAGGTTGGCGTCCTTCTGTGACTAATTAACATCACAGAATGTAAATATACTTTATCAACGGCGCTGTTGAGGGACTGAAAATCTTACTGCGGGGCGGCCAGGCGAGTTGCGCCCTGATTAAATTGTGATCACATCAGTTACGTCTGTGTAATTCGCATAGCTGGATCTCATTCAGCGATTTCATAACATCGGCACGTATGACTGAATAATAATAATAATAATAATAATAATAATAATAATTCTTTTCTGGGATTGTAGTCTGAAAGAATGACATCCAGTTAGCCCTCTTCTTATCATTTTCTTAGTGTTCTCTAGCTGTAAGCTGAGGTCTTTACTACAAATCTAAATATCCCCTTGTGATATGCAATTTTTAGTTATTTAAAGCCATATTCTGGCTCTTGCCCGGGGCCGCAATATATTCCAGTCATAAAAATGGTATAATGGCTGAACGCGGTTTCTGGGACCTCTCCACGGGTGATCCTCATCCACATGGTGGCACTTTGTGGCATCGGTTGTTTATCGCTTGTGTGATGTCCTAGTGCGGCAAAAATCTACTACTACTACTAAGCGTAGGAGGAAAGTTAGGGTTGTTCTTCCACTTCTAAACTTTGGTCTTGTTTCAATACTGTAGTTTTGCGCGCAGATATGTTTTTTTTACAAATCTGGCTTATTTATATATGGATTGTTGGTTCCTGGTCACTCCGGCAAATATATTTCCAAAGAAACAATCTGATTAGTTGCCTTTTACAATATGATAGTCATGAGCAGTTGGTTGATTCCTCTCCCCATCCCCCTCTACCCCAACCATCAATCCCCATCCCTCACTCCCCCCCCCCCCCCCCCCCTTGCAGCCCACGGATTTCCTTTTTTTTTTTAAACTTTAAATCTATTTCTGCAGATTGTGGAATCTCATCATCATCATCATCGCCGAATAACTAGGGCGATTATGCCTCTCAGTAAATTGCGATCTTCATCTGTTTGTATCCCTTCCGTTCGTGTATCCGTTCCGTTCCGTTCGTGTGTTGACAACCCGGCCATGCTATGACAAAAAGCTGTCAAGAACTGTTGTATTTCTCTGTCTCTCTTTTCACAGACTTTCCTTCTTCTCACAATATAAACAAAACATAAAAAAAAAAAAAAAAGGAAAATGACTTTCTCCTTCTGATTTGTATGATGGATTGTCTTCGGGCCTTCGCCTGTTTAAAACATTTGCGTTGCCATTTTATGAGGGGGTGGGCTCTTCAACGAATTGTAAGAACTTTCCTGTAAAATAACATTACCGAGGTCTCTAGAGATTGTTTCGCTTGTTTGTTTATTGTCCAGGATTCACAGCCATATGTCAGAATTAGCTCTATATAGCATGCGATAATTCTTTTTCTAACCTCCAATGACAAGGATTTATTGCATAAAATATTCTTTCCATTAAAAAGGCAGTTTTGATCGGTCATATTTTGCTTTTGATCTCTGCGATACATCTTCCGTCGAATGTTATGCATAAGCCTAGATACTTAAATTTCTGTACTTATCCTAAATAACATATTGGATATTTATTATACATTTAGTATTCTTTCCGTTGATATTACAGCTGCTCCTCTGTTCTCATTATACAAACTGAGGCTCATTGTAGCACTGTCTGCCACTACCAGGTCAGTCAATGCCTGTAACCCTTTCTGACTGGTTGCTGTCATTAGCATAAGGCAGGTCGTTCTTTATCTTTCGTAAATCTTTCCCTTGAACGTCTTAACTTCTCAGTAGTTTGTTTGTTTCTTCCTCTTTCACAAAATCAAATGGTTTCGTATAGCCACGGAAGCATAAGCACGTATCGTTTTTGACTTCTATTGCTCAGTCCAACAGTCACTAAAATAAAATTATTTTTTACTTTTCTTCAATAAGTCCACAACATTTATCGCTAATTTCTGTGTTCGTATTCTTATTCTTCTAATAACTATTCTCAGTTATATTTTTGTCATATGACTCATTGTGCGATGGTCGTCATATTTTGAAATGCCTGGTTTATGTTGACAGAGCAATAAATTTACATTTTAATAGGTCCCTCGGAATGAACACACAATAATAAAATGAAATATGACTGTTTTATTATCTCAGTTCCAAAATATAAAGCTTAAAATTCTTGCAATATGCTGTTGTTCTAGCCAGATGTATTTCAGTTTTTCATGTAAAAAAGTGCTTTTCAACTGTCCTAATGCCGTAACCTTTTAACACAGTTCCTCATGTTGTGGCCACCCCAAAAAATACAATTATTTTCATACTGCTTCATAACTTCAGTGAAAGAGTAGT
>CAJHNH020001705.1:110000-148527 GCA_905116865.2 Candidula unifasciata
CAGCATTTGCTCTTGAGGATGCCTACAATAGAGTCAAATATGATATTTTGATTTCTGCACTCATGAAGAAGGGAGTTTGTCCGTGGTTTGTGAACTGGATAGCAGCTGTCCTGCATTCACGTATGGTTGCCCTTTGTCTGGGTACATGGACCTCAGAACAATAAGATATCGCCCCAGGACTACCCCAAGGTTCTGCAATTTCACCAGTGTTCTTTAATGCGTATACAAGCAAGATTGAAGAACATGAATCACCAGGTGTTAGAAGAATATTGACATTTGCCGATGATGTTCTTGCATATAGACAGGGGAGAGATAGGCGACGGATAGACTGGTGTACCGAAAATAGTGCTGTCATCAACTCAGAGAAGGCAGCTGTTTTGTGGTGTTCTCTGGACAATAGAATTGTAAAAGCTGGCGTTCCAAACCTCACAGTTCATAACAGTAACATCAAACAAGAAAGCAAACTGAGATACCTGGGTATCATTTTTGATAAAAGCCCATCCTTCAGGGATCCTGTGGATGCAGTGGCAGTGAAATGCCAAAAAGGACTCAATGCTCTCAAGATTATGGCAGCAATGGACATGGAACAAAGAATGTTGTTCACAATGTTCCAGCATGGGATCCTGTCGGTGATAGATTATGATGAACTTGGCATGCTTACCATATCAAAGAGTCAGCTGATGAAACTTGAATGCATACAGAATGAAGCCATGCGGGTGATTCTGGGATGTACAAGAGATACCCTGGTAGTATGTATGCGATATATACTTGCACTGCCTACTATTGCAGATAGGCTCAAAGTTCTGCAAGCAAAGTCATATCTCAGAGTAGCTGCGGACAAGAGGCACCTCCTGCATGAAGCCCTGGATAGAGCTAAGGGTCACAGACTAAAAAGAGGAAAGTCTTGGATGGCGCAAGCTGAAGACATGTGTGCAGGCTTGATTGACTTAGGCGAGGAGAGGAGTGGGTCAAAGTGTCCGATCATGTTTCATACTTGTGTAGGGTTCTAATCATTTTGGGACGCGAGTGCTGCAGAATCAGAAGTTCAACAAATGATTCATGACAATTCCCGCCCAAGTGATGTGATTGTATACACAGATGGCTCTGTGGTAAGGGGCAGACGAAGTGTATGGGGGTTCATTATATCACAACATCTAGTTTGAGAATAGAAGTGGAGGCAGTCACTGCTGCCTTCCGTTGGCTTAAGAATCAGTTGTACACACATGTCATCATTGTAACTGACTCACAGAACATGCTGAGAAAGGTGGAGACAGGCAGGCTCTGTGCAGAGTGGCAAGCATTACTTCAGAGGGCCCGGGTAGTTAGCATCCTTTGGATATTTTCTCCAGGTCACGCAGGTGTGTTGGAAAATAAACAGGCGGATAGACTGACAGGTTCTACACCCTTGGTGGTGAAATGACGTATGACAAGCGGGATGTTGTGAGGGCAGCTTGGGAGCGAGTAAACAGTGCCGAGGAACAGATAGATCATTACGGTCTGAGGAGAATGACATTGCGAGGAGTTACAAGAGGATCTGGCCGACGCTCGACACTCATGGAAGGGGCGAGACGGACATACAATCAGTCTGTTACTGGTACCATTGGAATTTTAACTCTTCGCTTGCTGCTGAAGATGGGGACAGAGCGCTTAATGGAGTGTCCCGAGTGCTGTGATGTCGATTCTTAATTCAACATTCAACATTCTACTACTACTACTACTAATACTACTACAACAATACTACTACTACTACTACTACTACTACTACTACTACTACAACTACTACTACTACTACTACTGCTGCTGCTGCTGCTGCTGCTGCTACTACTACAACAACTACTACTACTACTACTACTATTACTGCTACTTTTGATATTCCTACTGCAACTATCACTGCTGTACTATTACCACAAATACCAATGATATCTGTAGCCCGTCTTGCTGGGGCAATCATTTTCCCCTCTCTGTTATTATTGTCTTCACTTTAATTAGCAGTTGTAGCATTTGAGAAACAATAAAGAGAAAAAAGTCGTTCCCTTGATTCTATTTTCCAACCATAATGATGCGTTTTGTGTTTTTGTTCTCCGGTTATGACGAAATGATACTGACCTTCACCAACTGCGTGCCATTAGATTCCTTTGGTTATTTGTGCTCTTTGAGAACTTCCTCATTGCTCATTTCTTCTATCCGCTCATTGAATTGACAAAATTTAAATTCACACATTTAAACCTAATTACAACGTTCTGAATTTGTTTTCTTTCTTTCTTTCTTTCTTTCTTTCTTTCTTTCTTTCTTTCTTTCTTTCTTTCTTTCTTTCTTTCTTTCTTTCTTTCTTTCTTTCTTTCTTTCTTTCTTTCTTTCTTTCTTTCTTTCTTTCTTTCTTTCTTTCTTTCTTTCTTTCTTTCTTTCTTTCTTTCTCTGTCTTTTTTTGGGATCTTTTTTTTCCCCCTGTTTTTTTCTATAAACTCAGTAGGAAAATTCTCTTTGTTCGTCCATTCGTCCACCTCTGGACTTGAGTCTTGTTCCAGAACCTGAGTCTAATGTGCACACCCGTTTTACAAATCTGTCTTTTTGTGTGCGCAGACTCATGATTTCTTGCGAAGACGCACTCCGACTTCAAATGTTGTCCCCAGTTAGCCGACTTCTAGGACATGCTGGCTTGGGAGGCAGCGGCTCTACTCTTGCTTTCCCCACAACGGAGCCCTAGTAACCACAAGCGGACTTTGATTTCTGTTGTCGTTTATCGCAGCATACATTATATATGCAATAATACCCTCAGAGAAATGGGAAGGATAGAGGACTTTGGGGGCAGTGAATCCACATCACTCGAAAGAATGGCAGACTTTGGAATTAAGATCGACGTAGCAAAAAACGAGACGCACACCAGACACACCAGAAGACTTGTTAATCAACATATAACTGGTACTATTAGCCATCGGACGTTGGGGTTCATACTGAGGGGAGGATCTGAGCACCTATGGACATGTCCGAAGTGCAATGATGATAAGCCAACTAACTAACTAAATAAGTAACTAAACTAACTAACTAACTAAATAACTAACTAACTAACTAAACTAACTAACTAACTAACTTAACTAACTAACTAAACTAACTAACTAACTAACTAACTAACTAACTAACTAACTAACTAACTAACTAACTAACTAACTAACTAACTAACTAACTAACTAACTAACTAACTAACTAACTAACTAACTAACTAACTAAACTAACTAACTAACTAACTAACTAAACTAACTAGCTAACTAACTAACTAAACTAACTAACTAACTAACTATTTAACTAACTAACTAACTAACTAACTAACTAACTAACTAACTAACTAACTAACTAACTAACTAACTAACTAACTAACTAACTAACTAACTAACTAACTAACTAACTAACTAACTAACTAACTAACTAACTAACTAACTAACTAACTAACTAACTAACTAACTAACTAACTAACTAACTAACTAACTAACTAACTAACTAACTAACTAACTAACTAACTAACTAACTAACTAACTAACTAACTAACTAACTAACTAACTAACTAACTAACTAACTAACTAACTAACTAACTAACTAACTAACTAACTAACTAGATAACTAACTAACTAACTTACTAACATGATATATACATACATATACATAATATTACAGGTCATCATAGAACCCGGCTATTCTAATGTAAGATGCGTGTCAGACAAGACATCTTTACAATGATGATCACTGTCTGACAAACTGGAGATTCAGGCAATAACTTATAATTTTGTGGCGAGTCGTTAACTAGATGATTTTGTTTGCATTCCGATATAAGTTGATACAAAAATTATTGAATGAATATCACATGAAAATGAAACACAGTAATAGTATAAATCTTCCCAGATGATAAATTAACAAAGTTTTGTTTTATACTTGTAGGATTAGAAGATAACATAATATATAGCTAACAGATGAGAAGTTAACACATTTATAGTATACGTATATTAGACGAGAAGTTAACAGATAATATATAGCTACCAAATGAGAAGTTAACACAGTTATTTTATACGTATATTGGACGAGAATTTAACATAGTAATAATATATGGCCATCGGATGAAAACCTAACGTGATTATAGTAAGCACTTGTGGAAACACAACGGAAATAACAAAATCCACGTCTACAACACCGATAGCAGATGTGAACAGAAACATAAACACACACCTGGTCTAACACATCAACGTAGACGCTTGTCCGTCGGCGCAAAGGTCTTGAGAACGATTCCGCATCCAGGCGGATGTTTTATAATTGCACTAGGGCGCCCTGGTCGACACAGTCTAAAGTGAGTATTATAGATGGTCTGGGAAGTAAATGAGGCCTGTTTGATGTTGACCAGATCAGACATCCAGTGCCAAGAGGTCTAAAAATGAGACTGGTATCATATGTCGAGAGGATTCCCATCATCGACGCTCCTCTTCATGCTTGAAGGCTTTGAGATTAAATCCACATCAAGTCCACTTGATTTTCTTCAAAATTGATATTGGCTTCCAGGTCGGACCAGTCTAAAATTGCTAACATGCAATGTATTGGGAAGTAAAGGTGCTCACTGACTGGCTTCCAAGTCGACACAGTCTAACATCTGTACCGGACAATGTCCTGGGAAATAAACATAGCCAATGTGCAAAAAATGATTCCTCGAGGACCAAATGGTTTATACAAATATGATGCTACCATCATATACCCGATTCGACAATGGGGTAAGAAGGGTCCAAAATTTACTAATACACGTACTCTACGTCTAAGCACTAATGGGTCTTTTACTTCCACCTCCCCTTCCCTAAAAGATCAATGAATGCATTTTAAAGACGTTTGGAAAGAAAAATGAAACTGAAAGATCGGCTTTCACTTGAAAGTTGTGGCAAGACGATTAACACTAGACGTACAACGGATCAGAAACTCCAATAGGAAGTGATAAGGCAGGCCTGGTATCGATTATGTCCTATTAACAAACAGGGCTGTGATTTAAAATTACCCTGTCATGGCATTTCTTCAGATAGACTAAAAGCCTCGGCTTAAATCTTTACAAATGGAGAAGCTGGAAGTAGAGAGGAATGTAAATAATGACTGTAAATAAAAGAAGAATAAATAAATGTGGCAAATAACAATATTACAAAATAAATAAATAATACTTCTTCTTCTTCTTCTGTCTTTCTATCCGCCAATGGAGCATAGGCCCTCAACCAACTCACGCCAAGTTGTTCTATCCTTCGCCATTACTTGAAGCCCTCCCCATGTCCTCCCCATCTTTCTAACTTCATTCTCAAGCTCTCTTCTCCGTGTGTTTTTTGGCCTTCCATTATGCCTATGCCCCTGTAGGTTCCAATACAAAGACATTATAGTTATGCTGTTCTACTATCCAACGCCAGCGTCTCTTTCTCACCTCTTGGTCCAATGGAGTCTGTTCAGTTCTCTCCCAAAGTTCTACATTAGTTATTCTTTCAATTTAATTCCCTCTATTCTGCACAGGCACTAGTTAATGAATGTCTGTAAGTTATTAGTATTTGCCATCTAGTTTCTCATAACCCTAAAATACTAATTCTATAATAGTTCATTTCCCTTGCTACTTCCATTTTTTTTCCCTATATCATTGAGGATTCAAACATCACAGGTGCCAATTCTGGAGGTTTTCCTTTGTGAGAGGAAGTACGTGAACGGTCCGGACTCCTTACGGCTTTCTCCACAGTGTCAAACTTCTTCTACTTGAAAAGCCTCCCCTCATCTTGGTTGACTGGGTTTTACTTGCTTCTCTTTTTGACTTATCCATGGCTGGTTGGTTTCTGTGGCTATTATTTTTACAGGATGAGGCAGCCAAGCTCAAGTCCAACCCTACCCTTAGTCGCCTCTTACGACATGCCTTGTAAGGTGCAATGTCACTATTCTTTGTTTCCAGTGAGGGACCCGCTGACACACGGGCGTCAATAATACTAGAATAATTAAATGGTAAGGTCATGCCAAAACTGTCGAACTGTCAGTCACTGCCTTTATTATACCACTTTTGCGGTGCAGGCAGGGGGTTCTTTGAGCCTGAAGATTTACTGCCGCATGGCTAGTGCTGTCGCAACGATTGTGCAGGTGAGAATTTATTTTGCCCCCGACAGACAAAAAAAAACCTTTGCCTTGCCGAGAATTTGAACTCGGGTCTTCCCTTTGAAAGCCTAGTGTTCTAACCGTTCGGCCATCCGCTCATACAAGGTCATGTACACACTCTAAAATGTCTTTAATGTCGAGATTACGTCTATTTTTGTTTGTTGGTTTCTTGGTATTGTTTTCTGTTAGAGAGCCTCAGAATGATTTGTTTGATTTCAATAACTGTATTCTGTCAAGGACCCTTGCCAACAACTTCAAACACACTGGGCATATCTGGCTGGGCCTATTTATATATATATATACACACACACACACCATTCAGCAGTCGTTGGGTAATGCAGTCAAACATCACGCCAGGAACCTTTACTTCCTAAGAATTTGCCAACGTTATTTTTGAAATAGTTCCGGCTCCTTCGGGACTTGAACCCACTAGCTTCTGGTCCGCAGATGAGCGTCTATCCGCTACACGGCAGTGGCTTCCAACTGTATTCTGTAAAGCGGACACATTTTCGTAACTTTACTGCAGTCGGTAATAGCAAACTATTGGACGTAAATTTGCATAGAAAAACCACACAAAAGCCAGGTGCTGTTGGGGTTGGTTCTGCAACGTCCTGTAAAGGATACGCAACTAACCTCAACTGCAGTCGGTCCATTTCCCTTAAATATATTATCATATCCAAGCTAGGATTATTCAGCGGTGCCTTGTCACCTCCCCCCCCCCCCCCTCTTCCGCTTCCCCCAACAACAACAAAAAACACACACAAATCGCTTAGCAAACACTGGTATTGGGACGTGAACAAATATTTAATCCTTTCCTTCAATTAAAATTGTGGGTTCCGTGGCCCCATTTATTGAGGGGGAGGAGGGGGAGGCGAGGAGGGAAGGCCTACTCCCCCCCCCCTACTCCCCGGTCAAACGAACACATCATACAAGGCGAATAATTAAGGGAGTTTCCTTTGAAGTTAGTGCATCTACCTGAGAGACCAAGAACCAACAGTCTGCGTACAAATAAGCCAGATCTGAAAATGGATGTTCACGCAAAACTCAAGTCCTGAAACAAGAAAAAAGTCCAGAAATGGAAGAACAACCAGAACTTTGATGTGAGGGCGGGGGAGGGAGGGGGGGGGGGGTGTGACGAATAAACGCACTGCTGATCTTCTTCGGACTCAAACTTGAGTTAGAGGAAGAACGGAACACTTATGGGTTACTACCCGTGTGCCATAATGTTAATCTGTGGTTCAAACCTCAAACCTAAAACAAACCTCATTCTTTCATGAATATCTATTATGACCCCTACCGAAGTTTTAATTACATTAACAATCTAAAGAATAATATTTCATCTAGTTAGGACGCAATCTGTAATTGAATTTTGCACTGGGCTACGTCTTTTTTTTTTTTTTTTTTTAATGAGTGATTAACCTGAATATATAAGGCATCGAAAAGGTCTCTGTGAACTACAGTTTCATAAATTCTATACAGTTATCAGCATTTAAAATCGTGTCCATAAAGTCGAAGTGTAGCAAAGTTTTTTTGTTTTTGTTTTAAATATTTGTGCGCCACCATGAAAATACGTGTATGCATAGTGGACAGCAACTTCCGCATCAAATGCCGCATCAAACGACACTTTTCACCAGATTTTCAAATGCCAGATTTTATCCTTTTTTGTAAATCTGGACTAGTAAGCAGACTAATTTTTTTCTTGATCCCAAAATCTTCCACTAACCTATATTTTATTCAAAAAATACAGCGAGTTTAACAAACGAATAGTCTCTGTATTAACACCAAATTCATCTACCATCATCCGCACAGTCGATCTACGATCTTCTTGTATCTGTTCTTGGAAACTTGCAATGAGTTTCTCCTTAAGAATAGAAATTGGGCGTCCAGGTCCAGCTGCATTAGTAATCATTTCCACACCACTCGTGAATGGTGAATACCATTTGAAAATCTTTGCCCGAGACAGATAATGGTGCTTTTTTTTTCTGAGTTTTAAACAGAATGTAATGTTAGCTTTTGTGTGTGTGTGTGTGTGTGCGCGCGCTCCATGCTGATTACGTAACAATGCACTTCTAACTAGGTTAACAAAATGGCGGCTTATTTGTTTTCTGATTATCGGGCGGCGATGAAAAATTGCTAGATCACAGACGAATGTTGCCTCTTTGGATTCCTTGCTGTGATTCATAGATGGCATTTTTGTGTTAGCCATAATAAAATCAGTCTCATTACTTAATTGTCAGACCTTGTACATAATTCAACGCGCTAATAGTGGAGCTACGTGGCTACAATTCAAGACGTTATTGCATTCGCCTAAAAACATTCACAGATTTTTATGTATAAAGCTCATTGTACATAATTCATGATGCTAATGAACTGAACTAAATGCACAAAACCAAGACACTAATGGACTGACCAAGGTGTATATCATTCAAGATGCTGGTAAATTGAGCTAAGTATCGAGATTTCAATACGCTAATGTTTTGACCAAAATAACAATAAATGATGAAGAAATTGAAAATGTCACAAACTTTGAAAATCTAGGCTCTATAATAAACAGCAATGGAGACTGTTCGACAGAAATTAAAAGGAGGATGGCCAAAGCAACGCAAAGATTGAACTGCCTTAAGGGGTCACTACACAAAATTTTTTAAAAATTTATTTACAGTGTTAGACTAATTATTTTATAATGGTCATTTGTAGGTATATATGTTAATTCATTTGCATACTTTAAATTTGAAAAAAAAATAAAATCATAGTTGCCATGGCAATAGCCTCCATATTGGGAAAAAACTAACATGAAAGCAGAATCCTAAAATGTCAAAAACAAATAAAGGTATTACAAATAGATGATGGATTCATAAACTCTAATCTTACACAGGGGTAGGTTTAGTTTATTTACTTTAAAGATGTTTTTAAATATTTTTCCTTTAATTTTAAATTGTGGGTTTGTAGAAAAAGTCAAAAAAAAAAAAAAAAAAATGTAGCATCATAAGACCATAATCAAATGTAAAAATAAATAACTATCTAAAATGTTCTTTTAAATAGACAGGTCCCTATAATATTATTTAGGAAGTATCCACACCAAATTTCATGTTTTTAATCTGTACAGTAGCTGAGATTTGAGGATTTTACACAAACAACAAACAGAAATATAGAGATGTGAGAAAACTGACTTTCAAACTTTTTTTTTCATCTTACAAAGGTGCATGGGAAGGTGTCTTTAGTATTATCCTTTCAAGCTAAATTGTTTACAAATGACCTACATTTTGCATTTAATCTATTCTACAAATGCCGAAGTGAACACATTGAAAAAGTGATATTTTTGTCATAAATTAGAGGGAAAAAAAATGCCGTGTAGCGACCCCTTAAAAATCTATGGTTTAGCACCAGCAAGGAGATAAAAATAAGAATTTTGATCTTCCCTGTGGCTACATACGGATGTGAGTCGTGGACTATCTCTCAATCCTTAAGAAAGAGAATAGGGGGTTTCATGCTGAAATGCTACAGAAAGATTCTCAGAATATCTTGGACAAAGAAGATGAGAAATATTGACATCTTAAAAGATCTGAACATCAAGAAAGATTGGCTAATAAACAGCATCCTTTCTCGAAAGCTGAAATATTTTGGTCATATCAAGCGCCACGACGGATTGGAAAAAAATTATAGCAGAAGGGATGGTACCAGGAAGGATGGACAGGTGCCGACCGACACGAGGATGGGCACAGGATATAAGTGACTCCTTGAGTGTGAAAGTTCATGAGGCGGGAGAACTGGCGAGAGACCGAGTTTCTTTCAGGCAGACTGTGATGAGAGCGACGTTCTGCAAAGGACCTGCTACATGCTGATGAATGTATTGACCTAAGTATACATAATTTAGGACCTTATTTATTGAGCTGAGCCGACACTGCCATTTGTAATTTTTAGGAGAGCGAGCTTGTGTGTGTGTGTGTGTTCATACAAGCGCGCAAACGCACATACACGTGCGTGTTTTTGTGTGTGAAGTATGTATGTTTCTACGTGTTAAGCTAAGTGCACATAATTTAAAATGACATACTCGTAAATAATTTGTTGTATTTAAATCTCAGACGGGTTAAAATTCTCGGCAAATGCTCCATAATTGTTAGGAACACAAGAAAGAGCTGTCATTAAAATCCCTCAAAGACATATATATCACTGGAATAAATCATATCGACATAATAAAAATACTTGCAGATCTCAGTATTAATAGGAAAGACATTGGCATGGCAAAGAACACATGCTGGAAACAATATGCTGCATAAAAAGGTGGATAATGAAGCAGTCCAATAAAAGACAGTCAAAAGAGGTGTGTGATTAGAATAAGTGCTGTTTTTATACTGTTGTTTCTCCTTTCGGTTCCTGTATGTTATGAGTGATTACATAACGCAATGATAGTCGCCGTAAAAAAACAATAAGAGCAACACTATAAGATATAGAGGCAGTATAGTAAATGTAAGAGAAGCGGCTGGCCGAACAGTTGGACTCTAATGCGGGAGACCTGGGTTTGAATCCCCGGTAAGGCTTGGGATTTTTTTTTTCTGTCGGGGACAAAATAAAATAAATCACCAGGCTCAAAGACCATCCTGCATACATCGCAAAAGTGATATAATAAAGGCACTAACTGGCAGTTCTTTTTCACACAGTAAATGTAAACAGTCAAGATTTATTATAGCATGTTATAGGAAGTAAATATGAAAATAGTGCAAACTGCAAAGTTAACGAGATAGAGACAATTGAGGGGAGGTGAAAAAAAAAAAAAGACAATTGTCAAGCTTTTTGTAAATCAAAGATTTTGTTTCTGTAAAGTGTGTCACCGTGACTAAGTGGTCAAGTCGTTCGCCTAGAGCTCTGCAGGGCATGGGTTTGTATCACGGACGCGTCGTTCAGATCACGAGTGCAGTTAACGGCTGCCCCTAAGGATCGTCCCTGGAGCTACGAAATTCGTTCTTTGTGTAACGCTATCGGCTGGCGGCTAGTCGTTCTGCAGAGAGAAAAAGAGAGAGAGAGAGAGAGAGAGAGAGAGAGATAATGAGAGAAAGAGAGACTGAACCATATGGATTAACACCCAATACAATGAAGCTGATTCTCTCTGTTTTAACCCATATTTAACACACAATAAGCACTCAGTGATTGATGTGGTCAAAAACACGCCGGCCGCCTTTACTTCACACTCGATGTAATGTAAATACCAAAGGCTGAGCCAGTCTAGAAGCTCGAAATTCATCATCATATAACAAGTCCTTTGCAGAACGTTACTGTCATCACAGTCTGCTTGAAGATACTTGGTCTCTGGCCAGCTCTTCCACCTCGAGCCCTTTCATATCCAAGGAGTCACTAATATCATGAGCCCATTTTCATGCTGGTCGGTCCCTGCCTCTTCATCCAGGTGCTTCTCCTTCTGCTATTATATTTTTTTCATTCGGTCGTGGCGCCAAAAAATACAGCTGCCTTGACCACATGCCATATATTAGTAACTCTTCCTTGGTGTTATAGTATTTCCGAATGTCTGTATTTTTTGTTCTTTTTTGTCCATTGTATTGTGAGTATGTTTGAGGCATTTTAGCTTAAAAATCCGTATTTTCTTTCTTAAAGCCTGGAAGAAAGTTCACTACTCACATCCAAATGTTGCTACGGTAAGCCGAAAATAAGTTAGTTGCGTATCCTTTACAGGACGTTGCAGAACCAACCCCAACAGCGCCTGGCGTTGTGTGGTTTTTCTGGGCAAATTGACGTCCAGTAGTTTGCTATTGCTTTCTAGACGGTCGGCTTTCTTGATGCCAATGTCGAAACCAACGCAAGGCGCATGGTCCGCAGCTGGGATCGAACCCCGCATCACGGCATAACGAAGCGCTCGCATCGACTTGGCCACAGAGCCGACAAGTCGAAAATATCAAATGAAAATTCGTGCTTTGCGGATTAGACCCATTATTATTATTATTATTATTATTATTATTATTATTATTATTATTATTATTATAACTCGAGTAACTAAAGTGCACGCTATTAGAACTGACGCAAAGAATACATACAGCAAACAATAGATCTCTGGGGTCTCTCCCCGACTTGGAGTCAAAAATTGATGACGCTCTGAGGTTTTAATGATGTGATCGGCGGGTGTCCTGGACATTTTCGTGAGCTGTTGACTGATCCCTACTGATACAGATCTCATTAGCAGGAAATGATATAATGAATGTGCTAGAATGAATGCCTTCCCTGGGTCTCCTCCTCCTCTAACCGTTTCCAGGCTTAAGATCCCTAGATGTATTATATCCCTTTATCAGTGAGCAATAATTCCTTTCAATCAATAATGATTTCTGACACGGCAGATTATGGCATGTGACATTTCAGGGTGATTTAACTGTCTGAATTCCAGCTACAATTTACATTTTAAGCAAACATATTTGAATCACATGCACCCCCTCCCCAGTAGACATGTTTTCGAATATATAAAAAAATTGCCAGGGTTTTACAAAGAAAGAATATTTTTGACAGCCTTTTGTCATGACATGGAAGGGTGACGGAACACGAAGTGATGCATACTGTTGAAGATCGGAAATGTGGAGAAGCATTACTGCCTAGGCGGGTCGGCTAAACACACGATGAGGGAAAGATACAAAACTGAACGAAAAGTATATCAGCGAGCTTCACAATATAACAAACAGCAAACAAAACGTGAATGTTACGGTTATGGAGCCTTCTTCAGCATATACATAAATTAGACAATGCTACACAATTACACAATGTCACATATCTTCGGAGGATCCTGAAACACTTTGAGCAGATTTTTAACTAAAAATTTTGTCCGGGAAGCGCCGCTAGGCTACTTTTTTTCGATTTCCATTAGCGATTTGATTTTTTAAAATGCACAAAAATACACACGGGCATCCGATCTTACTACCCAAAGACCAGGTGAAATTACTAGAGATCCAAGTGAAAAAATTCCAGCCTTTACCGGCAATGAAACCGGGACCTCCATCACTCGTGATCTATACCATGCCACGAAATCACTCAGCTAGTCAGGTTAATAATAATAACTATAATTCGTAATTTTTATTTTTATGTAATTAAACAAAGCGACATCCTTAATGCAATTCTCATAATTTTCTACAACTAGAGGGGCACATTGGGCTTAAGTCTTTTTTAACGGTGCAATAATAATAACTGCTATTTTCATTATTACAATTATCATTTGTTTGCACCATGAAACAGACACTAGCTCCCTTACCCCTTTCTCCAGCCTCTAGAAAGAAATTTGAGTGGAGGGTCAAAACTCTAGCCCCCTCCACCCCCTCCCCTTCCCCAATGTTTTCTCTGTGGTGGCGCGCCTGCAGTCCAAAACATACACACACATAAACATACACATGTACACATACATACACACAAATACACGGTGAAACCTCGTTAACACTAACTCCATGGGTTGATTACTGGGCTCGTGTATAAAATAATTCGTGATAACCGGGGACATGATAGTAATAATACATCCCTGCTTGAAGCAAAAGTTTCTTCCTGTTAACAGGTGTTCTTTTTAAGTGAGTTTTCGTCAACGAGCTATAATAATTTTCTCTGTGACAGCGTGCTTCACCACCTAATTAAAGTGATTTTTTTAGCATTACAAATCAGCCAGTGAGAGTCGACGTGACTGTGGCGATGGAAAAAAAATTATCGGAACATAATCTTCGGATTGATAGCTGCCTCAGAGAAACAAAAAGAAAATATCTTTAAGTGGAAAATTTAATTCATTTGTGACCGTTGGCGGAATCTCGTGGTGTGTAATAATGTGGCATTTCAACATCTTGAGACGTGAGACTTTTTCAGTTGTCAGAATCTGCTACCAAATGGGGATGCGTGAATTTCAGGTTAATGACCTTGGTTCTCAAGTCGACCCAGCCCGAACCTGGTGTCAGGTGAAGTGCTGGGAGATAAAGGCGGTCGGTATGATGTTGACCAGTCCACCTTCAAAGCCGATTGCTCTTTAGAAATATGGGTCAATCACCAGACGTTTGAGGCGGAAAAGCGCAAGAGGATCCTTTAGTTTCACTTATGATTACGTCATCATCGTCATGCAGTTGGTCCCTTGCAGAATGTTGCTCTGATCACTGTCTGCATAAAGAAACTAGGACCCCTGTCAGCTCTCCCACCTCTTGCACTTTCTTATGCAATGTGCTACTTATATTATTTGTTCTTACTCTTGGGGCTCGGCCCCTATTCCTCTCTCACGAAAACAAGCTTTCTGCTATTATTCTTTCCAATCCCCCAGTTTCTCTTGATATTCCAGAAATATTTCTTTTTCGAGAACAAATGCTGTTTACTAGATAATCTGTCTTAAAATTCAGATTTTTTACGATGTCTTTATTTCTTTACTTCTTGGTAGATAGTATTCTGAAAATATTTCAAAAGCATTTGAGGTCAAAAGCCCCTAATTTATATCTTAAAGACCGCGAGCAAGTTCACAACTCCTATCTGTGTGTTGCTACAAATCTAAAGCATACCATTTGCCAAATGGTGCATAAAGTTCACCTCTAATCCGTTATTTTTAAACTCGAATATGTGAACTTTTTTTGCAATCGTATTCACTATCATCATCATCATTATCATCATCAACATCAGCATTATCATTATCACCACCACAGCCATTATCAACATCATACTTATGTAGCAGATCATTTATAGATCGTTGCAGCACACGCGAAAGCCATTATGTCCCACTCCATGTTTCCCGCCTTGGTAACCCTCACGCCCAAGGTGTCCTTGATATCCTTTGTCCACTTCGTGTGGTCGTCCTCTTCCTATTGCTCCAGGAACCATAGCTTCCCCCCCCCCCCAGGAAACCTTGTCCCCTCCACTCATTTATCCAAACGATTTTATCGTTTTAAATGACCGAAGTATTTCAATTTATCTGAATCGACACTGTTTATGAGCCAGCCACTTGGAAATTCAGATTGTGAAAAATGTCAGTTTTTTCCTATTCTTGTTCGTGACACACTAAGATGTAATGTAAAATTTTAGCTCAAAATTACAGATCTTCTTGTTAAGAGATTGCGAAACAATCCATTGCTCGCATGCATTTATCGTATTAATCACTATCATAATTATGCCCGTCACAAATCTCCTTTCTCGTCTTTTGGAATTTTATATAAAACCTTATACTCATTACCACCATTCGGTAGTGGTCATCACATCAAGTGTTTGTTAATTTTGTATTAACTTTCTGTGTCACATCAAGTTGTCACTTCAAGATCAGTTCTGACCCTCTTTCCCTCTCCCTCTTTCCCTCTTTCTCTCTCTCTCTCTATCTCTTTCTCTCTCTCTCTCTCTCTCTCTCTCTCTCTCTCTCTCTCTCTCTTGACAGCTTGTTCGCTCTCACGTAATAACGTTGTTTTTAAACATTTTAACAAAATTGTATCAAAGCAACGTTTCGCTACTGTAAATGGGAACCAAAAAAAAAAAAAAAAAAATTTAAACAAAACACAAAAAAGAGGAGATTGCCCAACTGCGTAGACTCGGAATTTCCCACCACCTCTCGTCCATTGTGCCACCCGTTCAACTACAACGCACTGCAAACATGGACAACGGATTGTGAATTCTTATGCGTCGACCAGTTGTAGTATGCTGCGCGATAAATCGCCTAAGTTCAGAGATGTGCAGACAAAAAGACACTGTCGTGAATCTACAGTTTGCCCCAATAAAACAGCTTTGAGTGCAGCAGATTTTGTACTATTATAATAGTATTATATATTATTATATTTTTGAGGGGATTGCTTTACCGTATTTAGTTGTTGTTAAAGGGTAAATGTGTTCTTTAATTGTTGTTTTTTTCCTTCTTTTACAAATGTTTGAAAAAAAAATGGCAACCTGCTACAAAAATCATAAACCCCGGTGCAATAAAGTCGATACTCTTGGCCTCAACTTTAACTTCAATATACACACGCATACATACATAATACATACATACCAATATACATAAACACACACACATCATCTAATCTGGCTAGTATCAAAGTCTTGTCGTTACCCGCCAACCTAGTCCGTACAGAAAGGTCCAGTGTTCACTTCCTCATTGAGCTGAAGTTTTTTTTTTCTCCACCAATAATGGCTTGCAGGTTTACCCAGCCTAACATAGGTATAAGATAAAGTTATAGGAAGCAAAGGTGGCCGGTGTGGTATTGACCACATCACCCATCCATTATGGACTGGTTTTCAGAAACAAAATGAGTCAAGCTGCACATGCCCGATACGCGCCACCAATGTGAAAATATTCCTTTGAAGTAAAGGACCCTCTTCCAGGACATCATACTTCGTATTTGGCATATAGGGCTAGACCTACAATTTTTAGATCAATCGGCACTTGTTGGTTGATGTGGTCAGCATTACGCGGGCCGCTTTTACTTTCCAGGACTGTCCTGGTACCCACTGGAGGCTGGGTCGACCTGAAAGCCAAGATCAATTATTATTTTTAAAAACCCTGTTTTGTCAGGATCCGAACAAACAA
Source organism: Candidula unifasciata (assembly GCA_905116865.2). Classification (NCBI taxonomy): domain Eukaryota; kingdom Metazoa; phylum Mollusca; class Gastropoda; order Stylommatophora; family Geomitridae; genus Candidula; species Candidula unifasciata. The sequence goes on from CAJHNH020001705.1 coordinate 126,643, forward strand.
CCTTCGGATCCGCAGGCGAGCGTGTAGCCGCTATAGGATTCGGGAAAATGTTTATTTACGTTTACTTTACTAGTCGGTACGGCGCTGACTCCAACGGCCTGTTTATGCTTTCCTATTCTGTGCGTTTGACGCATTAACGCAAATTAGCAGGTTTGTTTATTACCTTTCCGGATTGCCCAGGTGTGCAGATACACCTGAGAGAGGTGAGGTGCGACTTCCGAATGTTGTCTAAACATTCAGAGCGGTAGCTTCCTGCCGCGATTATCTGAAACACTGGTTACTGCACTTACCCGTACGTGTCAAAACTACTGTCTAGGTTGAAGTTGAAAGTTAAATCTAGAGGATAGACGTCATTATGCAGGGTTTTATCACATTTGTCTCAGTCTATCTTGCTTGATATGGCTACCAGCTTGTCAAGAGTGACACACAAGCAAAAACGTCTTAGCTCTAGCGACGATCTGTGTACCCATGAACCGAACAAACAGTTCGTGAAACAAACCCACGACCTTCAGAGCGTCATGCAAACGGCTTGACCACTTCGCCATCCAAACCCGCCTTCTATGGTGGCAATTTTGTCTCCCGCTAGTACGCCTCTGAGGTCGACCATACCTCACAAAATTGACCAAGTCATTTTTTTTTTCTGTGATCTGCTTGGGGAAAAAATGGGAGGAAAGTAACGGGCCAACCATCTCGTAATGTTATGTTCTATCACATTTATTCCTTCTTAGCATCCACATTCTGTAAACTCCGGTAGAAAAGTTTTGATTGATCGTCCTCCTATGGGCTTTGGTCTTGTTCTAGAATTTGACCTTTGAAGAGCTGACCCACTTGAAGGCAGACTGATGGTTCCAAGATCTGACCCACTTGTAAGCAGACTGATGGTTCCAAGATCTGACCCACTTGTAAGCAGACTGATGGTTCCAAGATCTGACCCACTTGTAAGCAGACTGATGGTTCCTCGCCACAGACACTCAGACTTTGCAATATGCACCCCTAATTGGTCGACTTTAACGACCTGCTTGTTATGTAGGCAGTGGATCTATTCTTCGCTCCCACCCCCTTGCCCAAATAAGGCGCTGGAACCCACATCCACTTCACATCTCCCCTGTCTACATTGAGACTACTAAAGTTATTTGCGTGTATGCTTTATAGGGTTTTGCAGAACCAACCATCTGATTGTGTCCACTGTTTTTGATTTTACTAGACAATTTTACCTTCAGTAGTTTGCCACTGTCTTTTGAATATTAGACGCTGCATACCACTGTCTCAATCAACGCAACGAGAAATGTTGCCAAATCGCCCGTATTTATTTTTCTAATGGATATGTGTATTTCGGAATTACGAAGACCGTTGACAACGCTTACACCACAGACAACAGTGTGAGCCTACTACTTTTACATTAATGAAGATATGCGAATAAAAATAATTAATAAAGTTTAGAACCGCACCGTGACATGAAGACGCCCAAACAATGACATTGTGCAACCGCGTATAATAAACAGCTTTTATTCTTTGTTCAGCTGGCTGCGTGGATTTTTCTCGTGGTATGGGACGTCGCAGGTCGACCCAGCCTAAAATGGGTATCAGGATTGGCTGTCCTGGGAAAGTAAAGACAGCCGGCGTAATGCTGACCACATTACCCACAGAGTGCTGATGGTCTGTAAAAATATGGGACGCTCTGCCCATATGCCCGATGCGCCGAAAGGCGTGAAAAGGGAACTTTACTTTTACTTACACACACGGAAATAATATTCGGTTAAATATTATATTATATTCGCCATTCGCATAACCTGTTCAGCAATATTATTGTAATTTTTTTTTCGGTAAAAGTTTGACGCGTACATTTCTGATTTTTTTTTTTTTACTTCGTTGCCTTGTGCTTCATCGACAACTCTCTCCCTTCATTCACAACCACAACTACAGCTAAAACCACACACACACACACACACACACACACACACACACGCAGGAGTACATAAACACACACACACACAATAATGTCGTAAAAGTCGCCTAATTAGAAGTGTTTTCTTTTAAATTTGAGTACCTATGCTTTAGAGGGAAAGAACCTGTGTCTATGTAAGCCAGATATGTAAAACAGATGTGCACTCAGAACTCAAGGTCTGCAGCAAAACTAAAATCCAGAAGTTGATATGAGCTAGAGTTTACAGCCGGAGAATGTAAAGAAAAAATACAGTAAGAGAGAGAGAGAGAGAGAGAGAGAGAGAGAGAGAGAGAGAGAGAGAGAGAGAGAGAGAGAGGGGGGGGCGGGGGAGGGGAGGAAAAAAAAATTATTCATATAATGACCTTTAATATTCTAAGTGGTTCGGACGTGGCCCAAGTGAGTAGCTCAAGAAAAAAATCCGTATTGGAACAAAAAATTATTTCACTTGACAAGAAATTGTTAAAATGAAACTTGTCTGCTGGGAAATTTTAAACTAAATTATTGACAAAAATGTCCCCAAGGTTGGGTTTTTCTCCATTTTGCTTCGTCTTAAAATGAGACAGCTAAAAATGACAGACACTGACAGATAGTGTGGGGGAGGAGAGCTAAGAGACAACGATAGAAAGAAGGTGAGAGACATAGAGGGTGCAAAAGAGAGGGAGATTAAAAGATATATTTTAAAGGAGGGGAGATAGAGAAGAGCACGGGAGAGGAAGGTAGAAAAAGAAAAGAGAGAAAATGAATGAGGGGTGAGTGGTGGGTTGGAGAGAGAGAGAGACAGAGAGACAGACAGAGAGAGAGAGAGAGAGAGAGAGAGAGAGAGAGAGAGAAGAAAAAATACAGAAAAGAATGGATTTGATTAAAAGAGTATTTAATTATCGTTAAAAAAATCCCTTGTCAGTTGGAAATCGAAAAGAGAAGCCTAACGGCGCTTCCCGGGCAAAAATTTGAAGTTAAAAATCTACCCAAAGTATTTCTGGATCCTCGCCGGTGCTACAGAGCCTGTGTACTGTGCTGAGCTTCTTGGGACTTGAACTTGAGTTAGAAGAAGAACGGAAAGCATTATTGGTTACTACCCTTGTACGATGATGTTAATCTGTTGTTTAAAACGAGGGGGAGGAAACTTCGGGCAACTGAAACTATCCGGGTCCTGTAGGGATCAAAAACGCATTACCAGTTCTCTCCGAATCGACATCCTAGCAGAGCCTTCCTTTCACCCCCCCCCCCCCCCCTTTTTTTTTCCCCGATGCTGCAGTAAATGCTCAATGTCTTCATGCTCAAAGTACCCAGCAGGAGTTGAATGGTATATTCTTCTTTACTAGCTCTGTAACCACTTTCCGCAAGCTTGACCTCATTCAATTCCCACTTCCAACAGACGGTTCGATGTCTTTGGATCCTTTGTCTCTGTGTCTCAAGAACGCAGCGCATTTAGTATGTCTTCTTTGTCCTTACCTCTTCCTCCATCAAGCAGTGTAGACACGGCCATCCTCTCAGCTCTTTGATTTCCTTTTACCTCAGCGTCCCCTGGTGTGTACAGCCATGAAAGGTTCTTGCGGCAGGTCTTCTAGACACTGTCAAGCTTTTGTGGTCAAGAGTTTATCAGGTTGGAGCACCTTAAGCACGTTCATCTGTCACTATCTCTGCGTTGATTGTTTTCTACTCCACCAGCCATGCAAGTGCCCAGCTTCATCGTCATGTTAATAGTTAAACTGAATACCTTCTTCTTTCACTGTCCCTCCATTTCCCTACGCTGTGTATGCCACTCATATCTTACCCCACGAAACACTACACAATTTGTATAGATGATGACGTCACCTAGACATGGCCCTATGGATTCTAGCTGTTATTTCAGCATCAGCGGCTGCTTGCCTCCTTTCACTGCGCTACCTGTCCATGGTGATTTTTACTTCAATTTGTTCATGCAACTTCTCATCAACAACTATAGCATGAAACGCCTAGAAGATATGAGTGCTAGAAAAAAAAAAAAAACAACGAGTAACTAATGAGACTGACGACGTTTTATACTAATCTGAGAAAAGTAATATATCGATAATGCGTTTGGGAAGAAGAAAGAGGTGCAGGATCAAGGTATGAGTAAAGCTGTGGTGTTCAACATTTTTTTTAGGTTGCGCAAACTTGAGTATATGGACATTCCTCACGCCTAAAAAAAAATTTTTTTTAACCCGAAAAAAACAACAACAACAATGTGATTAACAAGAATGGGACAATAAATAAATAAATCCTAAGTACTGTCAACAAGAACTCTGAAAAAAGCACATATAAATCAAAGTTTAAAACCACTAGCGCAGGTAATGGGGAACATACCTGGAACGAGAAGCATTTAATTAGAAGAAAGGGATAAGAATGTAGAGAAAGAATGAGAGAAGAAGGAGAGGGAGTGGAAAAGAGAGAAAAAGAGAGAGAACGATTGAGGGAGAGAAGTAGAGAGACAAGAGAAAAAAGCTTAGAGAAAACGAAAAAAAAGAGAAAGAAGGGAGAGGGAGAGGTGAAGATAGAGAAGACAGACCGGATAGTAAACAAAGAGAGGAGGTGAAAAAAGCGAGAATGGGACAGAGAGAGAGTAAAAGAGAAAGAGTAAAAGCGAAGAGAGAGAGAGAGAGAGAGAGAGAGAGAGAGAGAGAGATCGATAGAGAGTAGAGAGAGAGAGAGAGAGGGATGCAGAGATTATGCAGAGATAGAGAGAGAAGACAGGACGGTTTATAATATAACTTTTAATAATTGAGTTCACCAGTTTGCATTAATATTATGGATAACAACAAGCAAGAAAAAATCTCAGAAGAAGGAAAAGTTTATAAAGAACACTATTTTGCCATTTTCTTCCAAAAATCGAATGCTCAATCGATTCTTTGTTGTCACTATACTTGAGAAAATACTAAGAGCGAACGAACGAAAGAACGAACTTATTTTAAAACGTCACAAATTGGGCACGCAGACCCGTCTTACATTCGGCACCTTCCAAACACCCGTTTTCACACAGCAGTTGTATTTTAATATACTTAGTAATCTGGTAATCTTAGTTTTCAGCTCGTATCATATACACGGGTAGCCCCATTGTTGCTCCGTTCTTGTGCCAAACGAAAAACACATAAAAAATGTTTATGAAAGTTCAAATGAAATCCGCAGCTCACAATGTTACGCCATGCACTCAACTCAGAAGCTATGCAACGAAAACTATATACCCTTCCAGTCTACAAATGGAACAAAAATGCAAGAGCTACGAAAAGTTTGACCTGAAGCATTAGTTTGAAGGGTTAGTAAAACGGTCACCCAGCAGTACCCTCACTATTAGCTGGGGAAGGGGCTTAGGACATCACATCCACCAGCAAAAGTCGCGTTCGCCCCTATAACGACCTGACTGACTTCGTTAACGACTGTTCACCCAACAGCCATGCAGTTCTTTGGCACGAAGGAGACACCTTGAACTTGGGTTTCGGACTGCCGACACCCTACAAGATGTTATGTTATTTCACGTTATCACAATTGACGTCACTGCACATTGGACATTCCCATGCGTGCTCAGTCCTCCTTCGCAGCAGCCACTCCAAAGTACTTCTATTAATTGTTCCATTTAGAAGCTGGTTATATTGTCTCCTATCTCGGCCTCGAAGACGGCAAAGACGTGCTTCCCCATGCTTTACTCCCATGTCATGCAATCGTGTTAGTGTCAGGGATTCTTCATTATCCACGAGCCCAGCCCGTACAGCGTTGACGATATCTGCTCTGTCCATGCTTTTTCCCGCAGTCCTTAGTTCAGTGCTTGCCAGTTGGTCCACCCCACTCGCTCATTGCTCGCTCTTGTACACTCACATCGCCATGACCCGATGTGTAGATCCAGGTTACGGAGGTTAAGTGCGATTATCGAATGCTTTCTACCCATTCAGAGCGCATACAGCCTGTTGCTATCTTCTGAAGCATATTCAGGGAGTCTGATACAATAACTGCCTGTGTGGCGGTTTGCTCGGATACCCATGCTAAACTTAGTATACACTAAGAGCAGCGAAATCGTACTTTTCTTCCTATCTGAGGCAATCAGAATTAAGAAAGTCACTCTAAACTTCTATTCTTATCACATGAACTCAGAGTCTTTTCTGTCTGACCTATAATTGAGGCTTCAATATAAGGCGTTAGGATTCGAAGTTAAAGAAGAGGAAATTAGATAACTAATGAAAGACAACGAAAGCTGCATTTATCTTGTCAACAGCAAACTAAAATTTGTCGAAGGAAGGTCACTGTGTCACGGCTGTGTACATTTTTGCCCATTGTCTGGAATGATGAATGCATGTAAACAAAGCAGAAATTGTATCTTGTACACAGTCTAAGACTCACGATGTTACACTTTTATTGAACAAATGATGACACGGTCAGGGAACAATCTCAATCAAGTCAATACCAGGTGTCAAAAAAATAACATGAACATAAGCTGATAAAAGACAGAGATAACGGTTACAGGCAGACAAGAAACCACAGAAATAATAGTAAATGATACAGAGATTGCATTTTAGAAAATGAAAAATATCTTATGCAATAAATCGCTCTCATTTAATGTCAGAAAGAGGGTGCTACTAAAATGTTACATAGAACCTGTTCTGCTGTACGGCATCGAATCTTGGAATGTCACTGAATAAATCAGGAAGAATTTGGAAGCAACAGAGATGTGGTTTCTGAGACGAATGTTACGAATACCCTGGACGGCAGAGTAACTAACAACGATTGCTTGAAAGAGGCTAATGAAACTAGATCTCTGTATACAACAACAGGAAAGAGACAAACACTGTTCTTTGGCCCCATAATGAGAAGACAAACATTGGAGAACATCGTGAGAACAGGAAAGATCAGTGAAAAAAGGGGTAGAGGCAGACCGAGAGAGACGATGCTGCATGGGCCAATGGCATGGAGGGATATCATCAAGAGAGCTGTTCAAGTCAACCAGGATTGTGATATGTGGAGACGCATGAGCGCCTACGCCAGTTGGTAGGGCACATTATGATGATGACACAGAATGAGTCTAAGTATATAGGGTCAATTTTCACAATAACAAGGACATTTAATTTACAAATAAGTATACGATATACTTGTATTAAAATGCAAACCTGGTCCTGACGCAAATAGTACCACTTTTGACACGTATAGAAGTATACCTATAGAAGTATACCTATAGAAGTATACCTATAGAAGTATACCTATAGAGGTATACCTATAGAAGTATACCTATATAAATATAACTTTCTACCAAGTGCAAAACTAAGAAGAACAATTTTTTTTTGTCAACTTAATGCTAACAGTGTCAAACTTGCACCCAGAAGGGAACTAATTAACGCAAAATCACAACAGAGATAAGATTCTCAAAAGTGCAGCTGGGGTATCGGGAATTTATACAATTAAAAAATGAAAGAAAAAAAATCTGAAGAAGACTAGAGCTGAAACCAGTCATACAGTTTACTAAAGAGCAGTAGGCAAGGTCTAAAATGCTTTGTTACCAACTTCCCAGAGAGCCACGCTCAAGACATGTAAATCATTCAGACCATTAAGAAGACGGTGCAGAATATGGAACAACTGCATTAAGAAAAACCTTAAGAAAATAAACACGAACTTAAATTGTGCATTGGAAACACCACACAGAAGAACCTTACATAGATTTAATATATATTAATATAAATTTAGAGAAATAGGCATAGCTAAGGAAAAAAAATGTCCGTTTGAAACAGCGATTTCTCACTGCCACCCAAGAATGCATGTAAAGGAAAAGTAAGGTAAAGATCCCTTTTCACGCCTTAGGCGTATCGTGCATATCGGAAGAGCACCCATGTTTTTACAGACCAATCGGCACAAGGTGGGATGTGTCGTCAGCATTACACCGGCCGTAATTACTTCCCCAGGACACAAATCCTGTGGAGATTTTAGGCTGGGTCGACATGCGACGCACCATGCCAGGATAAAAATCCACGCAGCCAGCAGTGGGTTTCTATCGCATTCGTTGGAATTACGAGTCGGACTCGCAACGTCTAAGCCACGGACTCCGCAAAGAATGTCTGTAGACTTTGATTAATGGCTTTTAGCAAATAGCAGCAAATAAGGAAGGAAACCTTAACAAACTAAAGTGTTAACGATCTTCCTTGTCCCTCTTCCGGTTATGCCCAATGGATTTTATCTTTATGCACTCATCATAAATCTGTTCTTCAAACAATGTTTTCATCGTGTATGCGGCACGCTCAGCAAGGATTTGGGTGTGCTTTCTGTGCAGCAAGGGAGCTGATTAAAAACACAAAAGAAACGTGACCCGGGAGGGAGTGGGGGTGGGGGGGGGGCAACACTCAGCATTATGACACATTTTCTGTGGGTTCACAGTAAACCCATGTCTTATTTAGGTGATAATGTTATGTGGGTTCTCAGTAAACCTATGTCTTATTTAGGTGATAATTCGATGAACAGTAAATACATACAATATTTCAAAATAGTAGGCGATACACACACACACATACACACCCACACACCCACACTCACACACACACACGCACACACAAAACATTAATACGAGTACGGATCTGGAGGTCGTGTGTTCATGTAATAGCGGAGCCGGACTTTTATCATAAATGACTTTGATTCCCAGGTCGACCCAGCCTTAAATTGGTACCAGGTAAATTCCTGGAAAGTAAAGGCGGCAGTGGTGATGCTGACCACATCACCCATCGAATGCCGATGGGCCAATAATGTATAGGTCTAACGCTATAACCCCCATACGGTCGAAGGTATGGAAAAGAGTCTGTACTTTGTGTGTATGTATGGTAGTGGTGAGGGTAAGGAGGGGGGGGGGGGGGAGAAACCGTAGCCTCCTTGCAGTATGTGGGAGGTGGGACGAGTATTTTCAGATGGGATGCTGAGGAGGGGGGGGGGAGGGATAAACTGTCGTACAGTAACAGCAGGATTCTCCGAATTCCTCCGCCTCATCTGGTCCATTTGTGTGTGTATGTATATGTGTATGCATGCGCGTGGGTGGGCTTTACGTGCATGTGTTCTGTTTGTATGTGCGTTTGCGCGCGAGCGAGCGCGAATGTTCCAAAGTCTGTTTTCCGCCCCTAAGAAGAGCCACTAATTCTGAGCCTGGGTCTCTTTGTAATGTAAATCTCGTCTGTAAACACGGTGCCATCGTATCAACTTGCAAATAAGGATTCGTTTTTTCATTTCAAAGTACAGCTGCACTTTTCTCCTAATTTCCCTTCTAGAATACTGAACCGTAATCCGACATTCTGGACTGGTATTTGCCTTCTGTAGCTATTCAGCCAATCTGAAGCTCGGTGTGTGTTAGCATCGTAGAGAGACCAGTATTGTCTGTCTTTGGCTTAACAGTGTGAGCTGTAGAGTCACCATTACAGTTGAATTACACTCTCGTTAGAGGGCTACAGAGGAGTGCCCGTTGCGGTACGGCTAGACGCTAGCCGCAGATCGGAAGGTCGTGGGTTCGCTCCCTGGCGGAGCCGACATTTTTTTCAAAAATGACCTTGGCTCCCAGGTCGACCCAGCCTTAAGTGGGTACTGGGTGCAGTCCCGGGAAATTGAGGCGGCCGGCGTGATGCTGACCACATCACCCATCTTGTGCTGATCGGTCTATAAAAAAATAGGTCTAGCCCTATACGCCTAAAGGCGTGGAAAAGGGTCCTTTGCTTTACTTTACTTAAGGGGCTATGCTGTCCTCCCCCGCCCCCCCCCTTCCGTATTCTATCTTTAACAATAACTACCTAATGATGAAAGTGGGATGTGGGTTTAATTCCTTGGAAATATAATTACAGTTCATGAATCAATAATTTATTGCTCAATACCTTTGTTTCTGAAATTTAATGATTCTACATTTGTTAATGTCCCCCCCCCCCCCCCCCTTTTTCAAGGTGATGGTTGTTGCCATGACAACAGTTTTTTTTTAACTTTAAGTGTAGAAATGTATTAACATTTATCGCTAGAAGCAACCATTATAAAATAACTGGTCTAACGTTGTTAACAACATTGTGCTTGCGTGTGTCTGAGTTTGGGTGAGGGTGCAGGTGTGCATGCGTGTGTGTGAATGTGTTTACACGTGTGTGTGTGCGTGTGTGTGTATGTGTGTGTGTGTGTTGGAATCGTAATCCATTGAGACAACTAGCGCATCCTGCCTTTGATAAAGTTAGTTGCGCATCCTCTACACGGCATTGCAGAACCAGCCCCCGCATTTTTTTGGACTGCTTGGTTTAACTAGGCATTGTAACGGCAGTAATATATTATTGCTTACTTACTACCTGGTCGGCTCTCGGTATGTCGAAGTGAAACGTTATGACAATAATTAAACTCGCATGACGTTGTCCTTTGATTTGCGACTGCAGAAGTCTCGGAGATCTACAGGGATCGTCGTTGGAGCTGGGTAGTTTCACCCACAGAGCGACGCTTTCGGCGGATAAACATTCTTATTTGGAAGAGTGATCCAGCTATATGTGATAGATTTTTTGCAATAAAGACTATAGTACTCTCTATAAAACACACGTTAAAAGAAAATACTTATTGCGTTTCTAAGACACTACGTGAGTGAGCTGGCGTGATGTAGCGGCTAGACACTGGCCTGCGAATCGGAAGGTTGTCCTTTTTTTTTCTTTTTTTGGTGTACACCATGTATGGTATGGCGTCACAAGGTATTCTCTTTGAGTGTGCAAACCATCCCATTGCTGTGTTTGTATGTAGTTAAATTTCCTTTTACGTATTGTTGCGAGTAACCCTGTTTGGCACTCGTAGCATAGAATAGGAATGATAATGCTTTTGAAATGTTTCTTTGTGCTGATCGGGATTGTCGTATGCTGTACAAGTGGTTCTAGCTGTCCCAGTTTATTTCTTCAACCAGTTTCCCATCCTCAGTAAACTACCAAAACGTAAAGTTACATAGTTTTTTTTTCTTATTCTGTTTGTTCATCTGGCTGTAAACTCCGGTGGACATTTCTAGTTATTTGTCCACTTCTGAACTTAAGCCTTTTCCAGAACTTGAGTTTTGCGTGCACATCTATTTTACATATCTGGCTTCTCTTCCCGAGCGGCAAGGAACAAGCCAGCTGCACACAAATGAACAAGTAGACCCGTCGTAGATGGAATATTCAAGCCCTGGCATAACATCGACATCCAAATAGTATAACAACCAGGACTTTCCATTGGCACACACAGCCGGTGAACAAAGAAGAAGAAATATGCAGACTGTTGGTTCCTCGTCTCTGGTAGACAGACTATGACTTCCATTGGAGATTGCTTAGTAAAAACACAAGAAGCGAATACGTGCTGGGATTGATGTGTGACGTATTTGGAGCAAGTACAACCATTGACTATCAGCAATGACAACCGCGACTGTAACAAACAAAGAATTCTTAAACGTCCAAAAGAAACAGAGTCGCCGTGGCGGAGCGGCTAGACGCTCGCGTGCGGATCGGAAGGTCGTGGGTTCGCTCCCTAACGGAGCCGGACTTTTTTCAAAAATGACCTTGACTCCCAGGTCGACCCAGCCTTGAGTGACTACCGGGTGCAGTCCCAGAAAGTAGAGACGGTCGGCGTGATGCTGACCACATCACCCATCTTGTGCTGATTGGTCTATAAAAATATAGGTCTACCCTATATGCCCTATACGCCTAAAGGCGTGGAAAAGGGACCTTTACTTTACTTACAAAGCAACAAGTATCAATGCAAGAAAATGTCGAGATTCCAAAACAGAGCATGCAATTTTAACATATATGGATCGTTTTAATCCAAGTGTTTGAAAATAACCGAACATTAGGAAGTCATGTTGTGCCGCCTTCTCATGTGTCTGGTGTAACCGGCTATGAAAGTATTGTGTATATAGGTATCCCGGTGAGTTAAATTATGCGTATCCTTAACGCTAGGTGTGCGTGTATAGACGATTTACCTTGTCATGTATGCAGGGAATGAACTATCGCATACTAGGGTTTTAGAAAATGATGGCCTATATGTGACATTTATTGTGGTGAAGGTATTCGTGAAACCTTAAACAGCATCACGCTATACCTCACTAGAGTATGTTCGGACAACATTGAATTCAAACTGTCTCTAGCCTACTTCAGGGAGCCGCGTGGGGTAGCGGCTAGACGCTCGGCTGCAGATCCCGAAGGTCGTGGGTTCAAGTACTCACAGAGCCGTAGTTTGTTTTTCTTACAAAATGTCATTGGTCGACATAGACTTAAATGAGTACCCGGCTAAGTCTTGGAAAGTTAAGGCGGGCGGGTGACGCTGACCACATGACGACAAAATTATGATTGACCTAAAAAATATTTGTCTGTCCCTATATGCCTAATACCCCTGAAGGCGTGGGAAAATATCCTCTACTATTACTAACTTATTTCAAGGATGTCATTCTTAATATTTAATTCAGCAAAAACTGAAGCAAAGTGACTGTCAGCAGTATCTGGTTGAAGAAAAAGGTTCTGAATAAATATTTTCCCCCAGATGACGTCACAGGACAACTCCAACATTTTAGAGGGTGGTAAGACTGGGTTTCCCGGCTTTCTGATGCTTTTAACGACCCCAAAACTTCTAGAACGGGCCCTAACCCCAACCAACCAACAGATCGTGAGAAAGATAGGAGCCTAGGTTCCACGGGTGCATGCAGCCTATTTAACACCCCCCCCCCTTCCCCTGAAATATTAGACTGTCCCGTGACCTGTGGATTTACCCTGCTTGGGGTAGGGGAATAATAAAGCACCAGGAAAAATAATTGCTTCGACCACATCAAAGGTCGCATGGTTGTAGACAGACGAATCACAGGCTGGTGGTCGTATATGGAAGGCGTCATAGGTGCTGTTTTGCACGATGAGGTCAACAAAACACCAAGGCCACTTTGAACACATATATGCAGGGAGCTGGGAACTAGCAAAGATCTGGTTCTAACTGTGAGCTGAGATCATATTTAGCAATACGAAAAATATTAACAACAACATGGATATAACATTTCTGGGGACCCCTGCAACGAAATTGTAAACACGAATACAGCCTGGTCGCGTATATGTTTATGAACTAATTCAGTTCACAGGTTCAGTATGTGGGTCATTCCTGGCAATACAAGTTCGTGCTGTATATGACTTTCACACCAGTTATATCCAATAGAAAGTTTAAATCTACGGATCCGTAAAAACACTTCAGAATATGCCTCTTCTTCTAGTCCGTGCCTTGTGGTTTGGTAGTCATATCTACCCACAAACTTCTGATTCCTGAATTTCCAATCATTTCTGACACATGATCTTCCATGAATGAATGTAAAATTATCCAACATCTTTCACTGTCTTTCTCTTCTCTCGCCCCCCCCCCCCCCCCTTTTTTCCCTTTTCCCCCCTTCTAAGTTTACCATTTGTCAGGATGTACGCCAATTTTCTTATCATGACATGACCAGAAAACAGACTGTCCCTTTCTGATGGCAGTAATCGGTTCTTTCAGTATGTTTATTTCCTTCAAGACATCTTGATTGATAATTCTCTCTCTCGTCTCTCTCTCTCTCTCTCTCTCTCATCATCTCTCTCTCTCTCTCTCCTCTCTCTCTCTCTCTCTCTCTAGTGCTATCATCAATCGTTCTTGAAAACCTCACTTCTGCAGTTACCAATAGATAGTACTAATAAAAAGTAGTATAATTATCACTAATTGGATACTGTCCTTTATTGATTTTCGTATATCTGGTTTTCTCCTTACCACTATTGACAAAGAAAGATTAAATGAATATTCTTCATTTTCTAGAATGTTGTCTTAGTTTGAGCTATTATACATTTGACATTTTAATTCATCAGGTATTTGCTGGTAGCATGGCGCCCACGCACTTAAAGTAGCAACTCGTTTCAAACATGTCCAGTTTACTCTGATGTCACTCATATTTAACACTTGAACAAAATCAAGATGTTGTTAAGTGTGATATTCGTGCTGGCGAGGGTGAGATAATGATGCTGATAAATCTGAAGCAGTTGTAGAGTCGGCTCTGTGGCTAAGTCGAACGCTTTGTAATGCCGAGGTGCCGGGTTCGTTACCAGCTGAGAGCCATGCGCCTTGCGTTGGTTTCGACAGTGGTATCAGGGAGCCGACCGTCCAGAGGCAATGGCAAACTAATGGACGTAAATTTGCCTAGAGAAACCACACAACAGCCAGGGGCTGTTGGTTCTGCAACGTCCAGTAAAGGATACGCAACTAACCTAACCTAATAGTTGTAGCAGCAACAGCAGCAGTAGTAGTAGTAGTAGTAGTAGTAGTAGTAGTAGTAGTAGTAGTAGTAGTAGTAGTAGTAGTAGTAGTATAGTAGTAGTAGTAGTAGTAGTAGTAGTAGAAAAAAGAAGAAGAAGAAGAAGCCGAATAATTACAAAAAATGTATTATTTTAATAACACAGTCTGGCTGAGATTTATCGTAAAACAAATGATGACAAGCAAGAACAACAAAACTCATTTGAGCTTTCTGGTCATAACTGTTGTGTGTTTAGTTACTTCTTGATATTATCTAGACTGCAATAACTTTGTATGTGATTTGTTATATGTTGGTAATGTTACCTCAAAGGATTTTAGACCTAAAAAACATCGTTTCAAAAAACAACAACTCACAAAAGTATAGATATACACACAAAAAAAAACGAAAACCAAATAGGCCTGTTATTAAAAAGAATGGAATACCTCAATTACTGCCTCATTAAAACAGAAATATGTATAATTTTTAAAACATATTTTTTCTTTATATACAAACAACGAAAAGTATCTTTCAAGATAAAATTAGTTTTTGAAATCTATGGCATTTCTAGAAGCGTTTTCGCTAAAGTCCATATATCATTCTTTGCCAAAAGAAACGAGAACTCTAGAATACAGTGGTAATCTATTTAGGAACATAATTCTTTGCTGACTGGTTCCTTTATTGATAAGTTTTTAGATCTCTAATTTTCCAGTACATAATAGCGAAATAAATGAATCAATTTTCGGATAAAGATTATAATTAAAATAAATTTAAAATGTTATCTAACCATCCCTTTCCTTGCCGTGTCATTGCTACTGATAGTGGATGGTAAGCTAAGCGATAGATCTTTGTTAACAGCTTGAACGTCCAAACGGATCATATATATTGTCGGATCCACTACATACTTTCAGTTGAATGTCATGGATCCAGACGAATGGTTCAAGTTATATTTCTTTCATAACTATTTCTTCAGGATGCCACGATAGACACTTCTTTGGTCACATCAAGTTCCTAACAAAAATCTGCTTTCTTGAGAACTGAAGTTATGGTGGACTTAAATTAATTATACATGCTTGCACAGATAAGTTTGCTGGACTCCTTTCTCACATTTTTTCCACAATCTCTTTTTATAATTTCCATTGTTTTTATTTTTATTTTTTTATTTTTCATTCATTCTTTCTTTCTTTCTTTCTTTCTTTCTTTCTTTCTTTCTTTCTTTCTTTCTTTCTTTCTTTCTTTCTTTTTTCTTTCTTTCTTAGTTTTCTTTGACATCATGTTGAAAATGATACGCCATATCTAAATAATAATTTGAATTGTTTGTCCGTGCCGCCCACTGCAGTTTACCACATTTAGAATTCAGAGTGGGCAGAGTTCAACAACGACCCCTTCTCAGATGGGGATTGAAACACAGGACTGCTGAGCAGCAGGTAAGCGCACACGATTGTAGATAATTGAATTAGCTTAATTCTTACACTGCATATGGTGCTACACCACCCACACCCGCCCGCCAGGCTTATAGAGCTCTCTGAAGTAAGGTACAAACTGTAGCTAACGGCCGATACATGTAAAAATATTGTCACCGATCGTACCGTTTGAAAAGTCCGTGTTCAAGTTTAAAAAACAAAAATATGTCACTATAGCAACCGTTGGTGGTAAATTGTATCCACTGCTGCATGCAAACCCGCTATACAATCACGTACCTTTGCAAGAAAATAATTAAAATGTAACAAACAATTATTAATTATTTTTTTTTTTTGGCTTCATTTTTGGTAAATAGAAGAATAAAAAAACAGATATTGATTCAATATCACCCACATTAGCAAGTTTACAGTCCATGGCATGAGGGGAAACTGGAAAAACCCACATAAATTACTCCTTTGTTTTGTGGAAGTAATTTGTTGAGGAAATGTGGTGGACGCTGCTTATTTTGAATAGTGCAGTGGATATGTCATGAACTACCATAACGCTTTGTGATCTGTGTCTAGTTTGCTTTATATTTTATATTTAATGGGGTTAAAACAACAATTATTAGTTTCATAAACAGAGGAACACATCGCTGCTGTATGAACATAGCAGCATCTATGCTGACTTTGAAATTATGAAATCGGTGAGGACAATGAGAAATCTAGGTCTGCATGGCACGCTTTTCGTTTATAAGTACAGGAAGATTTCAGGACATATGTCAAAGTCTGAGGGCAAACGATTTTTGGAACTGGACTATAGGAGTCATTATAGACTGCCTGTAACCTAATCAATATTGTACTACTGAGGAACAACCGGACGCGGCTTTCCTCGAGATACATATCATAGATATTCTTCTTCTGCCTTTCTATCCCCAATGGAGCATGGCCCTCGACTCCACTCACGCAACGTCTTTTCTAATCTCTTCGCCATTGCACGGAGCTCTCCCCATGTCCTCCCAATCCTTTCTAACCTCGTTTCTCCAGCTATCTTCTCATGTGTTTTTTTGGCCTTCCTTTTATCCTATGTCCCGTGTGGGTTTCCAATGCAAAGACATTCTAGTTAATCATATATGTACTACTGGAAAAAACACCGACCCGTCTTCCTCGAGATACCAGCTAAGTGATTTTGTGTTTCTGTGTAGTACTGTTCATTTTTGTATGTGGCTGATGCCGTACTCAAATGCGCCGCTACGTTCACGTTTTTGTTTGTATTTTGTTATAGTTGTGAAACCTTGCTTATATACTTTTTCGGGTTCGATTTTAATATTTTTTTCTAATGATATATCGACCTTCATAGACTTCACAACAGCAACAGCAGAAAAATCTGATAGAAGACCTTTTTAATGCCAGTTGGCGCGTCGGGTAAATGTATGTAGAATTCATAACCACATTTTTTTCCTTTTCGCAAATAGACCAACATGTAATGTGGTCCAACATCACGCCGCCGCCCCCCCCCCCCCCCTTTAACTTCCTGATGACAATATTGAGTTCCCATTTTAAGGCTTGAATCTACAATACGCCTATTAATGAACAACAAGACATTCATCGGGGGGGGGACTGATACGGTTTCAAACCGTAAGCCTCGGGGACGGAGGCTAAGCATCTAGTCCAGTGCTTCCCAACCTTCGGTTGTGCCATGCACTTAAAGAGGCCTTTCATGACAATGCGTATGGCTGTTCTATGTATCATATACACATAGTACTTAGATTTCTTACGAGTCCTATTTTCGATTGCTCCTCAACAATCAAAATTGCCTCTTTAACGATGAAATTGCCCGCTTAACAATGGAATGCACCCTTAAACAAGAACTAGGGGGGGGGACCCACCCTCTTACCAACCAAAAAGCTCCCCCCCCCCTCTCTCCGTATTAACAATCTATTGCTCCCCCCTTCACCATCAAACTGCCCCCCTTAACAATCAAATTGCCCCCTCTACTACAAAAAACCAAAGCTCCCCCCGCCCCCCTCTTTCCGTTTTACAATCTAATTGCTCCCCCTTAACAATCAAATTTCCCCCTTATCCCCCTCCCCCTAAACAATCGAATATTACCGAGTATGATTCCAGTAAGTTTATTACAATGTGGTAACCCTTTTGCAATATCTGATAATATATATATCTAGCTAGAGTGTTTAAAAATAGGGTTGAAAAAAAGTCTAACTAGGCAACAACGCACCGAAATGTGCGCTGTGTACACGTGGTAAAACTATGGTTGCAATCGAGAGACACATAATTTACTAGTGATAACTTAACAGTTTAATGGTTATCAGTGCCAAACGTGGACATGAACAAATCACATATGCTAAAAAATACTTCCGTGTGAAATGCGGATGGTCTCTGAAGAGTCCCCAACAAGTACAACGAAATAGACAGTGCCACAAGCGTCAGCATTATAGCAAGTTGAAACAGAGCGCATGCATGGAATTATTGAAAGAGAGAGAATGAGTGGTTTGGGCCATTTAAGTAAGAATGGTCAACCGATCAGATTGCCTATAAGACCCTTTACAGTAGAGACTCGGGCAGAAAGGCCATAGGCAGACCCCTGAAAAAAATGGAATAGATGGAGTATGCTGAATTACGAACAGAAGATCCAGAAAACTGTCCACGTCAGGTTACGCAAGATGCACAAAACAAATATTTTAAAACACGACACTGGGCTGCAACCCGGTAAAAGTGAAGAAGACAACAGATAGATAGATAGAACTGCAGTCGAATTGTGAGGTAAATTTTGCGAATACTGCGACCAGCTACCAAAACATCAAATGCAGGACACAATTACTGCGATTATTTATTTTGTGATATTGGTATATTTCCTTCTACATTACAGATCCCTAGCAAATGCCGTAAACTAACAGCCAATGATCATCATATAGATTATAATCGATACTGGGTCTTTACGAAAGAGTGTGGATAGGTATCCTCTCTACCATCCGCTACTGCCAGACTACACATTGTCATAGTGCCCTATCACCATTTCTGAGTTTTATTAATTATAACTGTTTGAAACCCTCAGAATTTTTTACAAAGCAACATCAGATCGAAGAAACGAAATCTGGCCTATGCAGTTTTTGGAGTCCGCTTATGAACCATATCGTATCAGTATATTAAGAAATGATGGAGAAACACAAAAAACAGGAAATCTTTACATAATGGCAGGTATAATAAACGAGTGATATGCAGCACAAAGCTTTGGTATCGGCTTTATCGCATAAGCTTGTTCTCGATTTATGCTAAAACCAACAGACTCGACAAACACATGCCGAAGTAAAAAAAAAAAAAAGGTAGTTACCATCAGTTCTCTGAGCTTGCTCCCCGAGTTATTGCTAAGCGCAGGATTCCCTCATTCTTAAAGCCAAAAGCCGCCTTGCAATCACGTCTGTCAACAGAGAAGGGTCGCATTGGCTGTGTTCTGAAACATAATACAGAGATATCAGTATCACTGTTGGATGCAACATTATATAATACAATTTAAAGAGCTTCTATTCTGTCGCAAATTGTGATATTTATGAAAAACTATGAATTAAAATAGAGCATGGATTTGGAATAAAAACAATCGTTGGAAATGTAATCAAAAGCTGCTTTCCAGCCAAAATCCTGAACTAAATCTCAAAGTCCAGGACGCAGTCAACAATCGCTGAATAGCCGTCTTCTCTCTGTTTTAAAACGATGTTAAAACAATTTCTGTAGTCTTCCATCTACTGTAAAAACCGAATCTTGTGTAGTCTTCTTCGATTGACTGTAAAATCCAACTGAACGGTTTTGACAAATCAGTATTATTAGAACAAGATGAAATACACTAGTTGTGTGAATGAGTTAGTCGAACACTCCGCTAATGATTAGGTAATTCATATTCTAGTTACTAGTCAAGAAAATCTGGTCCCCGGGGCCGGTATATTAGACCTCATATTTTTCCAGAAACTATCCCTCGGGTGATGTCGTCAATATACTGTGGGACTTACAATATTCGGTCACGATCCAGCATTCCAAATTTTTTTCATTTGTTTTTCATATTCGCCAATAAATCAATATTTTGTTCCTCCTCTGGCTGGACGTGGTCGGTCGAGTCAATCAGACACGAAGAAAAAAAAAACAGAGAAGATGAACACCTGCTCCAGGTGCTGAAATTAAAGAATGGCTGTCCCCATTGGGTACAAATGCAGTTGTTTTTTCAAATTGAGAAATGGAACACCCCCTCCCCCACCCCCCCCCCCCCCCACCGAAAAAAAAAAAAATCGCTATAGATAATAAGCCTATCATTTCATTTGATGACAATGTGCTTGGACACTGTTGAAAAATTATTAGAAAAAAACAAACATACACTGGAGAGATTTTTTTTTAACCATGAGTGCTAGGGAATCGTCTGGAACTGTTGATGAATTAACAGAGCACGTGTAATGAGGCTACAAATAGGTATAACGTAAGAGGTTGACTGATTGACCGAATTCTAGAAGTCTAGAGTGCCCTAGAACATTCGTAAAGGGGATGACCCCGAATACGTCTTCCTTTGTTTTCCTGAACCTCCCCATCCCCTTCCTCAATATTTTCTTTGTGCCTGCTCTTCTGCCTAGTCTCTTGTACGAGCTATTTCTTGCATTAAGTCAAATTAGTTGCAATTCCTTTACAGGACATAGCAGAACCAACCACAGCATTTGATTGATGTTGGGTTTTTTTTAGGTAAATTTACGTCCAGTAAATTTCTTGAATTACATTTTGGAAATATAACATGACTGATACATGTTGCAAAGATCACATAATACTCAAATTGTTATATTGAACAGAATGTGTTATACAGTCAATAATTATCATCTTCTTCTTCTTCGAATGCCTGGTCTGGAGCCGACATTAAGCAACCACGACGTTCCAGTCTTCCCTGGCATTTGTTATTTTAATAAATAGATGTTTCTTTTACTTATTAATATTCGTTTTCCCAAATGTGACAGCTTTCCCATACACCTTGTCTGTCCTTTTTTTTCAAATTTAGATTCATTCTTTGTTTTCATCTTGTTCTTGATATGTCCCATATAGGTGGCCGTTATATCAATATTTTTCCTTCCTAATGGTTTGACAGACAGACAGAAGACAGACAGACAGACAGACAGACGAACAGACAGACAGACAGACAACAGACAGCCAGACGACAGAAAAACAGACAGACCAGAACATACAGCGACTGGACAGACGACGACAGACAGACCGACCGACCGACAGACAGACAGGCAGACGGACAGACGGACGGACCGATGGATAGATAGATAGTATAGATATATAGATAGATAGAGTAGATGGATAGATATCTAGATATATAGATAGATAAGATAGTAGTAGTACGAACGGCTTTTTTTTAAAAGGGGGCAAAATTTGGGCCGCAGCCCGTCTTACTTCGCCCTTCCAGTCAACCATCTTTCGCAAGCAGTTGTTTTTTTTACTAAAAAAAGCTGTTTGATCATATGATGTTTGCATATTATGAAATTTATAAAAAAACACAAAAGCAAGTTGTAAAGTCATGCAAAAACCCGGCGTGCTACATCACCCGCATACACCGCTCCCCACCACTTTCCACACAAACTATGCTCCTTTCATACATACATACCAATAATTAAACAACATGCATACACATATACACACAGGCAAAAAAAAAAACAACCCTACACACAAACATACATAATAGATACAAAAAAAGGGATACATACATACATTCAACATAATGCAGGCTACACCCTACATCATAAACCATCATGCATGGGACACACACATGCACACACGGACACTCCCACAGAACCAACACTCAGCAAAATACAGACACACACACAACACTTTCATAAAACACACAGGGAAAAACAAGCAAATATATTTCATTCGTGCTCCACACGAACACAAACCCCCCCCAATACCAACAAAAAATGCAGACACATACTACCCACATAACACCACCAGTCAAACACACACACACACAAATCGACAAAAAGGGAACAACCATACTACACCCACAGAGACAAACACGCAAAATGCAACCATACAAACACATAAATACCACGCGACACATATTTCAGCACCCAAAACACATACTCTGAAGCCCAAAAATCGCAACAAAAAGGGGGAAAACACAACACACACAAGGAAAAAACCATAGACACACAGACGTCAAAAACATGCTGACCATCGTCACGCAGACAAAATACGACACCCCACACAGAGATAATACATACAGCCTCATAGACACACCCGCAGACAAAAACATAAAAATACACAGTAGA
>CAJHNH020001706.1:0-31861 GCA_905116865.2 Candidula unifasciata
TCTTCTACTCAGAAATCACTAGAAATACAGAAAGCCTGCCACAGAGCAATCTGAAATATCTCATGCTGAATGTAAAGCTCATCAAAGGACTTTTATAAAGCCATTGGTACACTGGGCCAAAGACGCTAGGGCCAAATGTGTAGAGGCTAGTCAGCGCTCGATGTGTGATGCGGTGAACATGGCGCCGGCTGCCCTAGTAACCTGAACAGTCACTGGTACACATGTTTGCTGAATTGACCTAGAAGTCAGGACCATTTTACAACAATTCACACAACTGCAGATCTGAACCCAAGACCGCCGGGTCAGCAGGCAATAGTCTAGTGCTGAATGTGTTTGGGAAGCAGAGGTGCAGTACAACACATAGTGGTTCACTAAGACCAAGGCTCGTACTGGTCGAGAGCAGGGCAGGATTTAAACTTAATGAGGCCCTAAACTATGTAAGGCCCTGAGGCCCCTACTATTTTTAAATTGCATCAGGTAATCTCATACCACTTTACAATATATACGTCTTTTCAATATACTCATAATAACCGTTTTTGAAATCTTTTTGATTTATTGACAGAAATAATGTGTGTGCACAATCACTTGCAATATGTTATATAACCCTCTGAAGTATGTGCACAATCACATAAATTATGTTGTATAACCCTCTAATATGTGTGCACAATCACATACACTATGTTACATAACCCTCTAATGTGTGTGCACAACCACATAAATTATGCTGTATAATCCTCTAATGTGTGTGCACAACAACATAAATTATGTTGGATAACCCTCTAATGTGTGTGCACAAGAACATAAATTTTGTTATATAACCCTCTAAAGTGTGTGCACAATCACATAAATTATGTTGCATAACCCTCTAAAGTGTGTGCACAATCACATAAATTATGTTGTATAACCTTTAAAGTGTGTACACAATCACATAA
Organism: Candidula unifasciata; assembly: GCA_905116865.2. NCBI lineage: Eukaryota > Metazoa > Mollusca > Gastropoda > Stylommatophora > Geomitridae > Candidula > Candidula unifasciata. Next base: position 933 of record CAJHNH020001706.1, read on the forward strand.
ATTATGTTGTATAACCCTCTAATGTGTGTGCACAACAACAAAAATTATGTTGTATAACTCTCTAATGTGTGTGCACAACAACATAAATTATTTTGGATAACCCTCTAATGTGTGTGCACAAGAACATAAATTATGTTATATAACCCTCTAAAGTGTGTGCACAATCGCATAAATTATGTTATATAACCCTCTAAAGTGTGTGCACAATCACAGATATTATGTTGCATAACCCTATAAAGTGTGTGCACAATCACATAATTATGATGTATAACCCCTTAAAGAGTGTGCACAATCACATACATTAAGCTGTATTACCCTCTAATATTTGTCCACAATCACATAAATCATGTTTATCTCTAATGTGTGTGTGCAGAATCACATAAATTATGTTGTAAAACCATCTAAAAGCTCTAAGTTACAACTCAAAACATTTTTATAAATGTAAATACATTAAAAATATATTTAAAAAAATCTGCATTTAAAATATTGTTAAAAAATACAAATGTTAAAAAAAGTTTTTTTGAGGACGCTTAAGATTGTGAAGCCCTAAACTGTTTCTTATTTAGCTTATGCATAAATCAGCCTGGTAGATTTATTTACACGTTTTCGCGGCTCTTAGAAACAGTTCATGGGCTGGGTGGCGTTTTAACTTGACTGAATGGGTGTTTCTTTTGAAATCGGAGTACACCTGTGTTCACAGACAAGAAACCACCAGTTCTACACAAATAAGCCAGATATGTGAAACGCGAACACCCAAGTCCAGCTAATGAAATAAGGGTCCTTCCTGTTCACATGACCGAATTCTTGAAGTGCACCGGACAATTGGGACCTTCTGCCTGAGTTTACATGAAACACAAAGTAGAAAGAAGACCGTGACTCCCCGTCATCAATATGTGTTATTGTGTTGAAATGTTCGATCCGGCTTGAGAGATTTGGGGGCTGATTAGACAGCTGCCATGATGTAGCGGCTAGATGCTACATCAGTCATGGGTTCAGGTCTAGACTTCACTGTGTGGGTTATGGGACCCACACGGTGAAAACAAAAATAGACCCACTGCCGACCCAAAAGCATGTCGCAAGAGTCGACTAATTGGGAGCTTCTTTTGAAGTCGGGGTGCACCTGCCTGAAAGGCACGGAACCAGCAGTCTGCATACAAATGAGTCAGATCTGTAAAACGGATGCACACACAACACCCATGTTCTGGAACAGGATTGCAGTCCAAAAATGGACCAATAACTATAAAATTCCGCTAGGCTTTATAACCTGGTGAACGCGAAGAAGAAAGAAGACAGTCCAGACTTTTTTCTTCTTCTTCTTCTTCTTCTTCTTCTTCTTCTTCTTCTTCTTCTTCTTCTTCTTCTTCTTCTTCTTCTTCTTCTTCTTCTTCTTTTAAAAAAAACATCCCTTGGCTCCCTGGTCGACCCAACCTTGAAAGGGTACCAGGAACAGTCTTGGAAAGTAAATGCGGCTGGAGTGATGTTGACCACATCACCCACCGAGTCTGATTGATCTATAAAACGTAGGTCTAGCCCTATATGCCCTGTACGCCTGAAGGCGTGGGGAGGGGTCCTTTCAATGTTTACGATTGTTTCATTTGTTTCACGTCAGCGTCTGTGGCTTAGGCGTTGCGCACGCGCTTCGTAATGCCGAGGTGCCTGGTTTGATCCCAGCTTCGGGTCCTGCGCGTTGCCCTGGTTTCATCAGTGGTATCAAGAAACCGACCGTCCAGTAAGCAATGACAAACTACTAGACGTATAATGGCCTTGACGGAAATACAACAGCCAAAAAATGCTGGGGTTGGTTCTGTAACGTCCTAGCAACTTTATATATTCCACTCCTAATTACTGCTCAGACAATTTATAGAAACGTTATGTAATCTGTACAATATCAGTCCTTCAGAAACATCGATGACAACAAAGGAAATGTGGTAGAGTCCGCGTACCGATTTTTGTGTGGGGGAAGAGTAACCCGTATTTAAGTAGGTAATAATAATAACATGCTTAATAGAAAGCAAATATTACAGTGAGTTTAATTTATTTGAAATAATATGTCACAACGACTGATAGAGGTGGAGGCATTTACTGCTGCATTCCGCTGGATTGAGAATTAGCTGTACACACACGCTGTGATTTTAACTGGCTTACAGAGTATGTTGAGAAACATGGAGAATTCATGCTCCTTGCAGAGTGGCAAGCATCGCTTCAGAGGTCCGGGGTAGTTAGCGTTTTAATTTTTTATTTTTTCTCCATGTGTGCTAGTGTGTTTGGATACGAGCAGGAAGATAGACTGGCCGATTCTGCATCACTTGGTGCTGAATTGATGTTTGACAAGCTAGATGTTGTGAGAGCCCTTTGAGAGCAAGTGAACAGTGAGGAGGCACACATAGATCATTACAGTCTGAGGAGAATGGCGCTGCGTTGAATTACCAGGGGATCTGGCCGACGCTCACACTCAAGGGAAAAGCGTGACGGATGTACAATCAGACAGTTACTGGTACCATCGGAACTGGAACTCCTCTACTGCTGCTGGAGATGAGGACGGAGCATTTATGGAAGGGTCCTGAGTGGTGCTGAAGATGGGCATGAGGCGTTTATGAGAGTGTCACGAGTCCTGTGGTGTCAATTCTTAATTCAACATTTTTATGAAATAATATGAAATGTATTAAGAAATACTCCAATAATGAATTTCTACATGGGAGGGGGGGGGAGGGGGGGGGGGGGGTTGCAAATTGTTTCAGGAGAAAAGGTGTAATATGTCTGGACTGGATGGGGTTGGGGGGCTGGAAAAGCCCTTCAAATCTAAGCCTCTAGGCTCTCGGGCCCCTAATAGCGTATGCTAACACCTACTTACTAGTGTTGTTGCCGACTCCTTTAGAAATTAATCAAGTAACAGAAAGTATTGTGAACGGCACTCATAGAAAGAAGTAGAAAGATAGAAGAACACACTAGACAACATAAAAATCGAAAGCTATAGTTACCGTGCCGGGAATTGAACCTGTCACCTCCAGACGGCGTCTGCGCCTCGCCATGAATACAAGTGCACTAAGATACATGGTCAACTTGGCACCCCCAAAAAAAGGTGTCTCATTGGCCATGTCTATCGTACAGCTTGAAATCCACGACTATGGAATACGGACAGAATTCATTTCAACACATTGAAATGGCACCATAGGTTACAGAAATTTATATTAACGAAGCAAATGTCGAATAACAATCACAGGAACAATTTACGAACACAGTAAGACCTTATTGCTTTGTCTAGAATACACAAACATTTAAGAAAGGTATTTGTTGGTAGGTTCCGGTGTGTATACGTCATTCCTATAAATAAACAGAGGGGGGAACCATTTGAGGCCGTTAAATATTATGAATTAATCAAGTAACAGAAAGTATTGTGAACGGCACTCATAGAAAGAAGTAGAAAGATAGAAGAACACACTAGACAACATAAAAATCGAAAGCTATAGTTACCGTGCCGGGAATTGAACCTGTCACCTCCAGACGGCGTCTGCGCCTCGCCATGAATACAAGTGCACTAAGATACATGGTCAACTAGGCACCCCAAAAAAAGGTGTCTCATTGGCCATGTCTATCGTACAGCTTGAAATCCACGACTATGGAATACGGACAGAATTCATTTCAACACATTGAAATGGCACCATAGGTTACAGAAATTTATATTAACGAAGCAAATGTCGAATAACAATCACAGGAACAATTTACGAACACAGTAAGACCTTATTGCTTTGTCTAGAATACACAAACATTTAAGAAAGGTATTTGTTGGTAGGTTCCGGTGTGTATACGTCATTCCTATAAATAAACAGAGGGGGGAACCATTTGAGGCCGTTAAATATTATGAATTAATCAAGTAACAGAAAGTATTGTGAACGGCACTCATAGAAAGAAGTAGAAAGATAGAAGAACACACTAGACAACATAAAAATCGAAAGCTATAGTTACCGTGCCGGGAATTGAACCTGTCACCTCCAGACGGCGTCTGCGCCTCGCCATGAATACAAGTGCACTAAGATACATGGTCAACTTGGCACCCCCAAAAAAAGGTGTCTCATTGGCCATGTCTATCGTACAGCTTGAAATCCACGACTATGGAATACGGACAGAATTCATTTCAACACATTGAAATGGCACCATAGGTTACAGAAATTTATATTAACGAGTTATACATTTTAGTTACCTTTAGAGCAACTTCACACACTGACGCGCTGAACCACACCTGTATTTTTTCTTCAACTTTCTGTGGAGCCGTTCCCTCTGGTTCATCCCCACGTACACCCACACACTGACACACTTTTGAAAGCAGCGCGTCTTAGACAACGAAGCTTTTCTGGCACTTACATTCGTGTGTGATGGCGGGGGCGGATGCATCCGGTACTCTGAGAACCGTAAAGAATTCCATATCTTGATTTGATAAATGTCGTACTTACACCGGAAATTCTTGAAATAAAAACATGGCCTGTGATACTTCCGTAAATCGTGTATATTTAGGAAATACGTTCCTTGAGAATATGTTCTACTACCAGGCAACGAACATCAATAATGACAAACTTTCGTTATTTATTTGGCTACAGATGGTAATGGATGCTCCCCGTGGAGGTTTCGCTGCCGAATTGTGGGGAGAAAAAGAACAGACCACACAGCCTTCTCAACAAGCATGTCGTAAGAATCGACTTATTGGGTACTACCTTCGAAGTCGGAGTGCTATCTACCCGAGCGGCAAGGAACAACCAACCGCACACAAATAAACCAGTAAAACGGATGTACAAGCAAAACTCAGGCCCTGGTACAAAGTCAAAGTCCATTTGGAAGAACAACCAGGACTTTCTGACGCAGCTTACAGCCAGTGAACAAAGAAGAAGAAGATAATTGATGTACCCGATTTCATTCACTTTCTGTAGCTCTTTATTACACAGTGGAGTATATATCCTCAAGCGTCTCGCGCCAGCTCGTCTTATTCTTTGCCACATCGTGCTGCTCAAACCATGTCTTCGGTATCTTTTTTATTTAATTCTCAAATTGTTTTCTCTGATCGGCCTTCATCCCTTTCATCATGTGAGTTGCAGTATAAGGACATTATAGTTATATTAGCAAACTACAACAATGCAGTTTATGAATCTAATTCTCAGTGCATACCCTCAACAAAAATTCTTCCCTATCCTCGTTTTCTGAATCAGTTTAGCCAGGGTTTTTTCGTAATAATTTAAAGTTCATTGCTTTTGATGGACTTAGACCTGCAGATTCCACCACAAACACACACACACACACACACATACATGTAACATATAGAATACCAGAAGTCATTCGTTGAAACAATGAAATGGACATGAGTTATATATTTTAGTTACACTGTACTTTAAGGCTTAAGCTTCTGGAGCTGCTCTGCAGGTAAAAGAAAAGTGCTCTAAAACCAGTACCGTTGCACTTAGATTCCCAGAATCACCAAGATGGCCACGACATGGAGGTGAGAGCTATTAAATATAGCCACTCTAGCGGTAGAGTCTCTTGAAAATCGCTTTACACTTTGGAAATTTTAACACCCAAAGGACTGAACTGTCAACACAGTTTCATCAAAAATTCTCGAATTACGGCCCTTGTCTTTGTACGGGTATTTATTCTCCGGTTCAATGTGTTCTTCTCATTGCACTGGCAAGACATCCACATGGCTGCATCTAGATACGTGTTTTTATGTATGCATGTAGTCTTTGATGTATGCATGTGCTGACAAAGGGTCTTTAGTAGCAATATTCAAGTTGTGTATGTTTTTGTTATATTGTGAAGCTAGCTGATATACCTTTCGTTCGGTTTTAAATCTTTCCTTGATACTCTGTAAGCAGTTTTTTCAATTTGATTTTTTTTTTTAAATTGAACGACCCGAAGAGCAGCGTAATGTAGTTTGAATTAGAGAAAGAAGTTAACACAAATATCAATACATAATCCACGTATGAGGAAAGAATTAACCAAAGAACTTTATTTTTAAAAGGTAACAAATTGGGCGTGCAGGCCCGTCTTACATTCGGACCATCCAAAAACGCCTCTCTTATACCGCAGCTGTATGTCATGTAAAAAACATGTTAATTTCGACAGTCAGTGAACTTCATTCAACAAGCCATGTCAGATTTACTCATATATGAAATAATATTATCATAAGTGTTTTTGTATGCTCGACGAATGCTTTCTAGCCGTAACGTTCGCAAAGGTATGATAAAAAGAAGACCAGTAGAGACAAGAGCCAAATTAATCAATATAAAGTGACTTAAAAAAAGGTAGTCAAGACAAGAAAAGACAACAGACAAAAGACAGGCATCACTAATTGCCATAAGGCAATATGAGGGTAAAGAAGACAAATAAAGACACCATAAGGAAAGGCAGGGCACAATGAGACAAGACAATGCAAACTATGACAGCTCCACAAAACGAAAACACTCAGTACAAACTCTGACAACTCTCCCAGGTATACTGCAGTCTCTGAATTCTAGCATTAATATTATTATATAAGATACATGCATAATTAAAAACAATGACACGATATGTTTATGTGCAAGCAAAAGTTCTTATGTCCTTCTAAAACTAAAATAGCACTCATCTCTATCCAGTCATCTCCCTGTGAGATGCAATCTTTCGTTATTTGAAGCCCCACTCTGGCTCTTGCCAAGGGCCGCAATATAGCCCGACTATAAATATGGTCTAATGGCTGAACGCGGTTTCTGGGACCTCTCCACAGTGATCCTCATCGACATAGTGGCACTTTGTGTCATCGGGTGTTTATCGCTTGTGTGATGTCCTAGTGGGGTAAAAATCTAAAACTACTACTAACAATAGCACTCGATAAATGCCTGCTTTGAACAAAAGGAACATCAGCTCGTCAATTGTAGTTTTAGCTACGTTAACATTAATTTGAAATCATATTACACAGTAACTTGTAATAATTTTGCCTAGGCTTGTAATTATATTATACATTATTGTCACAAATTGTTGAATTGTTGATGAAGTAAACACTGTTGCAATATGTATGTGTATGTGTGTGTGTATCTGTGTGTGTGTGTGTGTGTGTGTGTGTGTGTGTGTTTCCAATGAAAGGAAGTGTAGACATCAAGTCACTTCCTGGTTTAATAGGTTAAGAAAGTAAAGGTACTTTTTCCCACATTACTGCACAAATATGTTGATTGAGGCAAGATATGAAAAAAGTCAGTTCGTGTGTTTTTTGGCCTTCCTTTATTCCTAAGCCCCTGTGGGTTCCAATGCAAAGACATTCTAGTTATGCTGTACTCTGGTTTTCTCAATGTGTGTCCTATCCAATGCCAGCGTCTTTTCCTCACCTCTTGGTCCACTGGAGCTTGCTTAGCTCTCTCCCAAAGTTCTACATTAGTTATTCTATCATACTATTTAATACCCTCTATTCTGCGCAGGCACCAGTTAATGAATGTCTGTAATTTATTAGTAATTGCCTTAGTTGTTCTCTATGTTTCCGCCCCATACAAAAGTACTAATTTGGCATAAGAATTAAATATTTTAAGTTTAGTATTTCTTTTAATTTTTTTTACCTCGACAAATTCCTCCGTGCTATGAAAGCTGCTATTGCCTTTTGTATTCTTATTTAAATATCTCTATCAGCTGCCCCATTTTTATCGACATTACTGCACAAATATTTGTAGGACTCCACACGTCTTGGAGTAACCCTGGCACAAGTCCCATAAACCCAGTTCAACCATTAGGTTATATTTAGGCCCTTGGTGACAGCCGAGGTGAGGACTTAAAAATAACAAAAACATTGCATCCAATAATTGGATCAGAGTGAGAACTTTCTAGTATAAAAATTCAGAGGTAATGTCAATAATGAGAGTGAATAGGAGTTACAACAATTAAAAAGAAAGGAAGTAATATACACAGTTTCTTCGTTAACGGAAGCTATGACAAATAGAGAGACAACTTCCTTTGCCTTAGATTGCCTAAGAAGGAAACATTTCTGCACAAAGTTGTCAGACATAAGGACCCGAGTTGCAGCTCATAAATGGCCACTAACAAACTTCAGCAACCCTCTATTTTCACTCGATATTATCGACAATATTATCACAATATAAACACAAGTTTGATAAAATGTGTGATCACAAGTGACACTACGATGCTACTGGAACGAGTGCTAAACACAGACTGATGTAACATGCGCACAATCCGGGACTTCCCCTCTCCTCGCCTCTCGTTAGGCGAAACGTCGCTCGTTAAGCAAGTCATTCTTTTACAATTTTTTTTTGCTTGTTATGCGAAATACTCGTTATGAAAGGTTCTCGTTAAGCGAAGTTCTACTGTACAACACTCAAGTACTGGAACAGGATCAAAGTCCAGATGTGGATGAACAACCAGGAATTTTCCTCCGCAGTTTATAGCCGGTAGACTGGCCGGGGTAGGTAGTTTCTTGTCAGTCGCTGTTGTAATGTGGAAGTGACAGGTTCGATACTCAGAGTTTATTATTTTTTTTTTTCAGTATGCATATTTTCGAGTGTCTTCTCTTCTTTCTTCTTCTTTACGTTCACATTTTGTGAACTCTGGCTGAAAATTCATGCTGTTTATCCATCTCTAAACCTTAGTCTTGATTAAAAATCTGAGTGTTACTTGCTTAGACTTCGAAGGAAACCACAATTAAGACACACATACGACATGCATTCTGATGGAGGCAGTGGTCTATTCTTGATTTCCCCACAACGGGGTCCCGGAACCCACACAGAGAAATGAACCTATGATCTGGCTTCTCCCCCGTACGTCTAAGAATGCCAAGCAACACTTGTGTTTTATTTTCTAGCCGTCGTGTGTGTTTGTGTAAGTGTGTGTGTATGTGTGCGTGTGCGTGCGTGCGTGAGTGCGTGTGTGTGTGTGTTTGATAAACACATGCACACATTATTGTTATCTGTTTGATAGGTGCAGTACATACGAACCCAGGTTGGAGCGTTTTGTGTGTGTGTGTGTGTGTGTGTGTGTGTGTGTGATAAACACATGCACACATTGTGGTTATCTGTTTGATAGGTGCAGTGCATACGAACCCAGGTTGGAGCGTTGTGTGTGTGTGTGTGTGTGTGTGTGTGTGTGTGTGTGTGTGAAAAACACATGCACACATTGTGGTTATCTGTTGGATAGGTGTAGTACATACGAACCCAGGTTGGAGCGTTCTAGGGAAAAAGAAAACGTGTATTCCACCGCCTGCCAGACAAACAAAACCACAGTTCATTAGTCTACACGCAATATTTTCATTTCCAGAAACTGGGAGCCGAACACAAACAAACCTGCCTGCAAATGCGCGCGCACACGCACACACACACACACACACCACCGATATATTTACAAACATACACAAACACATATGCATGCATTCACAGTACAGTATTTTCGTTTCCAGAAAATGGGAGCGGGAACACAGTCATACATCTACACACACATATACATATTTACACCCACACGAGCGCGCGCACACAAGCACTCAGACAGGGAGGGGAGGGAAGCAAGAACGGAGGAGTAATGGAGAGGAGAGAAAAAAAAACAAGAATGCAAGGGGACAGAAAAAGATAAACTATCAAGAATCTTTCTTTCATCTTTCCAAGTCTGATCTAGAGAAGGCATGGGTAGATATGAAGTTCTTGAAGTCTTTGGTAGATATCAAGTTCTTCTTTTCGTTGAAATTTTTTTTCTTCTAAATTCGAGATATATATCTTTTTAGCACTTCAGTCCCACGCAGACAGGGGACGCAATTTGGGATATATGATTCCCCTGGATAGTCATTTATTTGATATCCCCTCTCCTTTAATTAAATTTGGACAGTGCCCAAACACAGCCATAGAGACAGTTGTCACGTTAACTCATCGATCACTTGGTAATGTCATTTACAAGAGAATAGTTGTCACTTTAACTCATCGATCACTTGTTACCTGTCATTTACAACAGAATAGTTGTCACGTTAACTCATCGATCACTTGGTACATGTCATTTACAACAGAATGGTTGTCACGTTAACTCATCGATCGCTTGGTACATGTCATTTACAACATAATAGTTGTCACGTTAACTCATCGATCACTTGGTACATGTCATTTACAACGGAATAGTTATTTAGATCCAGAATAACAGCCATTAAATGACGACAGGTTTAAAGATACTTTTTGGGATAGAGTCGGTTTATCACGTTAATTTTTAAAACAGCTAAGGGGAAACAGTGTTTAGGGAAAAAAGACATTATGTCCGAATAGATTGACCAGTAAACGTATGTTAAGTTGATTGAGATTGACCAGTAAACGCATGTTAAGTTGATTGAGATTGACCAGTAAATGTATGTTAAATTTATTGAGATTGACCAGTAAACGTATGTTAAGTTGACTGAGATTGACCAGTAAACGTATGCTAAGTTGATTGCGAAGTAAACGTATGTTAAGTTGATTGAGACTGACCAGTAAACGTATGTTAAATTGATTGAGATTGACCAGTAAACGTATGTTAAGTGACTGAGATTGACCAGTAAACGTATGCTAAGTTGATTGCAATTGACGAGTAAACGTATGTTAAGTTGATTGAGATTGACCAGTAAACGTTAGTTGATTGAGATTGACCAGTAAACGTATGTTAAGTTGATTGAGATTGACCAGTAAACGTATGTTAAGTTGACTGAGATTGACCAGTAAACGTATGTTAAGTTGACTGAGATTGACCAGTAAACGTATGCTAAGTTGATTGCGATTGACAAGTAAACGCATGTTAAGGTTGATTGAGATTGACCAGTAAACGTATGATGAGCTGATTTGGATTGACCTGTAAACATATGATGAGCTGATTGGAACTGACCAATAAACAATTTGAATTGACTGGGATTGACCAGTAAACTTGTGGTAAGTTGCTTGGGACTGACCAGTAAAACTATAGTAAGTTGATTGAGATTAACGTGTAAATTTTTGGTAAGTTGATTTGGACTGATCAGTAATATAAGATGTGTTCATTAGGATTGACCAGTACGTTTATGGCGAACTGGTTCGGATTATCCAACCAAATTATGGTGAGATGTGTGGGACTGACAAGTAAACTTATGGAAAATTGATTGTGATTAACCAGTAAACTTATAGTGAATTGATTGGGATTGTCCAGTAAACTTATGTGAGTTGATTGGGACCTAACGATTTAACTGTCATCCAGCTGTTTCAGCTTTCCACGGGCAACTATATCCTTTTCCTTCTCCTGTCTTTTTTTCTGCCTCTCTAGCATAGTATCCACAATATAATGCTACAACCTCTATTCCCCCATTTCTGAGGATAGGATTGATTTGTTTTTTTTTTTTTCTAAATGTTTTTGTGTGTGAGTGTGAATGATCAAGTACGCCCTTCAGCTGTCAACAGCCAGGAGTTTGTTTCCTTCTCGACTTAGAAATCAATAGAGGAAGTTAATTAAAAGCACAGGCACAGAACTCAATTCCATGTCATGTTGCATATTTGTGATAGAGTGCTAGGTCGATGTTTTCTGATTTAAACAGAACTTGCAGGGTAATTACTGATTAGTGATTTCGGAATGGACATCATAGTATACCAGCATACCCTTAGATCAGGGTTATTCACCTGTTTACTCAGGGGCAAAACGTTTGAAAATAGCGATCGTCACAGGCCAAAGGCCCTATCCCCAGCAATAGAAAGATCATTTATACAACTAGCAATGCTACGCAGGCCACTTGTTAGGAAAAATATGGCTTAGAGGCAGCCAGTTAACGCCCTGTCAGAGGTTCTCTTTCACCCACAACATTTTTCTTAGGGTATACATGCTAATGTTATATATATATATATATATATATATACACGCTTATAAATATATGGATAATGGAAATCTATTGTCGTTTAATTTAAAATTAGAATAAAGAAAAAAAAATAAAGAACGCGTTTGCAAAATCATAAAAATCATTTTAAATATATAAAATGTGTAAAATATATTCGAACAATGAATTTAATATATATTTGAACAAAGAATTTAAAATATATTTGAACCAAGAATTCACAATACATTTGAACAAATAATTTAAAATATATTTGAACAAAGAATTTGAAATATATTTGAACAAAGAATTTAAAATAAATTTGGACAAAGAAAGTAAAATACATTTGAACAAAGAATTAAAATATATTTGAACAAAGAATTTGAAATATATTTGAACAGAGAATTTAAAATATTTTTGAACAAATAATTTAAAATGTATTTGAACAAAGAATTTAAAATATATTTGAACAAAGAATTAAAATATATTTGAACAAAGAATTTAAAGTATATTTGAACAAAGAATTTAAAATATATTTGAACAAAGAATTTAAAAGTATATTTGAACAAAGAATTTAAAATATATTTGAACAAAGAATTTAAAATATATTTGGACAAAGATTTTAAAATATATCAAACAAAATGCATTCGTGAAAAAAAAAACCAGTAGGAATTGCTTGAGGCCTCCCGCAGATTGTGTGGCCCTGAGCTGTAGCTTGATTAACCTATATTTAAATCAGGCACTCTCAATGCTCCTCCTCATTTAACGAAAGTAGGAGAGACTGACTCCTGCGGCAACTGAGAGTTATCACAAAGTGCAGGCAGATCTCTGGCGGTAAATTTGATCTGCCTAAGCAGAGCCAAATACAGTCTGTTGACAAGGTTGCTGCCACATCCATCACGACTTTAGATACACCGAGACTGAGGGTTTTCTCGAGTTTTTCAACCGAAGATAGATTACATTTGATGACAACTTTAATTCACGATTCGTTCAGGCAAGGTTCCCTCGGTGTATATGCATCCAAGCAATGTTTCCCCGTTGTAAATGTGAGCAAAGAAGACACAAACAATGGATTGCACACGTTTTTTGCCTCATATGACAACAAGATATGATTCTGACACTACGGCTTCCCTAGTGGAACAGGCAGTTGCAAAAGATTGTTGAATTTGTACTTCAGTTACAAAGGATACACTGATTTGCTTCCTTTTTATAATTGTTACTGTTGTATGCACCTCAAGAGATACAGCGACATATGCCATCATTTAGTTTTCAAATTTTTTATTTCACATCGGTACATAATATTTGTTTGTATGCTTTTGACTATTTATCATCATTTCTATGTTCTTTCTTTGTTATTGTGGTTTGTCTCTAATTTTTTTTTTAATTCAAAAAATCTTTTCACCGCAACGTCCTTTTGTTTTAAATGTTTGTAATTGTATTAAACTGAACAACACGTTGTGTTTTACAGTTGTTTAAATATTTACACATCAACGACAGCAGAGCTTTCCTAGTTACTAATGTACAGAATGATGACACCTGCTCTGTGACGGGTAATAACACAGACAGTTTGACAAGATAAAAATTACTTTGCAATATAGAATTCCTGTCTGATATAAAAGGCTTGTTAAAAAAAAAAAAAAGCTATATGATAGACCTCTTTTGATATGAGATAGGCCATTTTATATTTTACAAAAAAAAAAAAAAAGCTGTCTGATCTTAAATAGAGCTTCTAACAACTAACAGTCGCCTGACAAAAATATAGACTATCTTCTTCTTCTTCTTCTTCTTCTTCTTCTTCTCTTCTTCTTCTTCTTCTTCTTCTTCTTCTTCTTCTTCTTCTTCTTCTTTTTCCTTCTTCTTCTTCTTCTTCTTCTATTCTTCTTCTTTCTTCTTCTTCTTCTTCTTCTTCTTTCTTCTTCTTCTTCTTCTTCTTCTTCTTCTCTTCTTCTTCTTCTTCTTCTTCTTCTTCTTCTTCTTCTTCTTTCTTCTTTCTTCTTCTTCTTCTTCTTCTTCTTCTTCTTCTTCTTCTTCTCTTCTTCTTCGTGCCTCTTCTTCTTCTTCTTTCTTCTTCTTCTTCTCTTCTTCTTCTTCTTCTTCTTCTTCTTCTTTCTTCTTCTTATCTTCTTCTTTCTTCTTCTTCTTCTTCTTCTCTTCTTCTTCTTCTTCTTCTTCTTCTTCTTCTTCTCTTCTTCTTCTTCTTCGTCTTCCTTCTCTTCTTTCTTCTTCTTCTCTTCTTCTAGTTCTTCTTCTTCTTCTTCTCTTCTTCTTCTTCTTCTCCTTCTTCTTTCTTCTTCTTCCTTCTTCATTCTTCTTCTTTTCTTCTTCTTCTTCTTCTTCTTTTTTTCTTCTTCTTCTTCTTCTTCTTCTCAATATCTGCTTATACAGCTAGGCGTCGCAGCTCATCAGATGATCGGTAGCCGACCCAGGGCACGCTTAGTCGCTTGAAATGCAGTTGTGTTATGCAGTCTCAAGGTGTTAGTGACTCCTTCAATCCATCTTCTTCTCGGTCTTCCCCTGCTTCTTGATGTTTCGATTCCCGGTTTTCAGTCTATCTGATACAGGATATCTCGCTGAAATAATATATCAAGGGAGAAATGTACGACTTTGGTAATGTATGTTAACTACGAAACAACCTAATTAACATTACTCGAAATATTGTTTCTTACTGAGCTCGTAATAATTTACACGTGTCTATAATTTCCTCATCATCATGTGCCGTGCGACAAGCTCAAATCTCACACGATCGCGAGAATCACGAATCAGGTCAGTGTTCTTGTCTCGCCCCATTCTTAAGGCCAAACCTTCAATAAGATATTTATCTATTTACATTCTGTTGCTTTTTTACCACCAATCTTGCCCGTCGTCACCAAGTTCTCGCGTCCATCGTCTCCTATTTCCAATATTAGTAACTGTAAAAATATGCGTATGGGCATATGGGGCTAGACCTGGATTTTACAGGTGGGTTGGTGATGTGCTCAGCAGATCTGTACTCCACAGTACTGTACCTGGTACCCACTCAAGGCTGGGTCGACCTGGGAACCAAGGTCTCACTATGCTGATGCCAACGTTTGAAGCAGACGGATGCGAGGGTTGGTACTGAGGAGTGTGCACGAATTAATACATACTGACTGAGATAGTAAGATATGAAGAATTAGGATCACCTTTGCCAGTCGGAAGGCACCTGAGGATGATGGACAAATAAGTGGAGATAGCTCACAGGAAATGACACACAACATTGAAAGAACAACTTGAATGAAAATATTTAAAACTCAGGGTTTTTTTCCCCCCTGTCATAGCGTCCTACTTAAGGGGTCACTACATGAAAAAAAAATTTTTTTTTATTTACAATGTTAGACCAATTATTTTATAATGGTCATTTGTAGGGATGTATGTTGATACATTTGTACACTTCAAGTTTAAAAAAACATGGTTGCCATGGCAACAGCCGCCATCTTGATGAAAAAACGACATGTACTTAGTCAACTGAAATTCCAAAAACAAACAAAGGTATTGAGAAACAGATGATTGATTCATGAACTTTAAACCTACGTTTAGGAACTTGGCTAGTTTATTTACTTCAAAAATGTTTCTTAATATTTTTTTTAGAATATTAAAATTTAGGTATGTTGAAAAAATACAAAAATGTAGCTTTCTGAGATAATAATCAAATTTAAAAACAAAATACTTAATAAACTATACTTTTAAGTAGCCATGTACCTTTAATATTGTGTTAGGGGTATCCACACCAAATTTCACGTCTCCAGTCTTTATATTAGCTGAGATTTTAGGAGATCCCACACACAACAAACAGAAAAACAGAATTGTTAGAAAAATGACTTTTAAACTTTCAAAGTCACTTAAAATATAATTAATAAGGAAATAAAGTGTTGTTACCCTGTCTGTTGTATTCTGCATCATATCCACAGAAAATGTCACATAAATTTAACAATTAAATCCACCAGCAACATAGGTTATGCCTTCTGTTACATCATGCTGGTGTTCTTGTTCGAGTCGCCGTTTTTTCTGGTTTTTCCTCTTCCACTTCGAAAGACTTAACGTTTGTTTTTTGGAATCATAATACTTTCTCTTCAGCATTCTTGTAGCATACAAGTTGTTTGTAAGTCCCCATTCCAGTCCCATTTGGTCAAATACCATTTTCAGGCCTATAGGACCACAGTTGAAAGACAGAGTGGCAAGGGAAGTTGCTGTCTCCACTGCTGACATCGAAGCAAATGTTGTTTTAGGACAGCGCTGCCAAATCAATGCATTAAAGCTTTCATTGGCATTCTGAGTGCTCATTTTAGCACAGCGTTGAAGAAGATCTGGGTCTGTCAACCTTTTCACAACAGGGTAGATGATGCTGCCAACTTGCGAGGAAAATGTTGGCCGATGTTTTTGGTGCAAACCTGTCTTCATGGCTCTCTGGAAGTGACACCAAGAATTTTCACCCTCTGGACAGAGTCTGTGGTTGGGTGCCTTGTCAGTGCTCATCATGTGGAAGAATCCACCTAACACTCCCTGCTTCATTTTCTTCACATCAGGGGCATTGTCTTTTAAATTTTTAGCATAAGTGTTAGTAATTTTTTCAATAATAGGCTTTGTAAGTTTGCGATTTAGCAACTGCTTATTGCTTTTTTTCAGATTCTCAAGGCCATTAAACATTCTTTTTGCAATGTGGTTAATGCAGTCTTCTTTTGTTATGTCAATGTCATAGCATTTAGATTTTTGCACTTCATTAAAAGCCTTTGCATCACCGTCACAGAGCATAGTGCCATAAACCAGACTTCTTTTCTCAACTGATCTTGAAAATATCATCCTCGCTGCCACCGTCTCCATGGCATTTGAAGAACAATCTGCATTCTTCTGACATTCAGATTTATGCCTTTCCATCCAGTTAAGAAATTCAGGTGAACTTGGCTTTGGACCACTAGCACACATTTTGCAATAATTGCTAATGACTTGCGTATCCAGAACGAGACCACTATCAACATCGATGGCAACCCCGACTCCATTGTGCGATGAATGGCCTCGCTTCTGCCATGTGCCATCGTATGATACAGTGATGATGGGGCACCCCTGTGTCACTGGCTTTGTCTGGTTGGTGAACTGCAGTTGCTGATCTTTCTGCAACAAACAGAAGCTGCTCGGCACATTGCTTCCTCTGCTGCTTTCCTGGCTGCAAGGCTCACACCTTTTGCTAATGTATAATATGTTGTTTGAGGCATCTGATTTTCAATATTCATGACAGAAAGAAAAGAATTCAACTTAGCATAGCCAATGCCATTGTCTTTACACCCAATGACTGCCCTATAGTTGATGTCATACTGTTTGTCAATTTGTGGAGATGTCCAGTCTGACCACTGTGACTCACAATCTGGACAGCAAATTTCTATAAGGGAGGCCAGACCATTTGTCTTTTTCGTAACCAGTTGTAAATTATTACATCTACAATTTCTGCAGCCCACTGCAGAGACAAGGGAACTGAAGAAACGTTGATTAATAATTGTGTAGGATGAAAGGTCATAGTTGGTTGTTTCCCCAGTCAGATTCTTGTTGTTGTATACTTCAAACTTCTGCTGTGCTCTACAACAACTTTCTGAGTTTGCAGTTTCAGCAGCACCTTCAGTACCCGTAGGCTCATTGGTGTCAGCATCCAAAGTAGAGCTGGAACAAAAATAAAAGAAGCATTAAATTAGCATCGATCACATTACCAGCATGGCATTAATTTAATGGTGATCGAGACGAAATAAACGAACGAAACGTGAAAACGACATCATAAATTTAATTTTAGAAGTAGAAAAATTACCTCAGATTCAAAGATTCCCTAAGTTTCCTTGCATGAATTCCTCTAGGCTTTTTATATCTCTTTTTTTGTCCAAACACAAATCCTTTTCTTGTCATAATGAAAGCGTATATAATAATCTTAATTAAAACACCAGCCGTCAGAACTTCAAAATGCGATGGAAATGAATCAGCACAACAACAAACATTGGGGAAACCCACGCTCTGCGCATGCGTAGGATATTCGTCGTCAAGGAAATGTCTTATAGGTACCAATCAAATGCTGCCAAATAATAGAGCCAATGAAATGTTGGTATGGCTATGATTCTATTAGTTTTCGTATATTGTCGGCAAAGCTCGCAGGTGCTTCCGTATATAGAGAAATGAAAAGGTATTTGGACGGCGGTAAAAATGATATATAACATGCCCTATATATAATATTTGGAAACAGCTGTTGCTATGTGTCAAACATTGCTATTTTGTGGTAC
The DNA here is from genome assembly GCA_905116865.2 of Candidula unifasciata. Classification (NCBI taxonomy): domain Eukaryota; kingdom Metazoa; phylum Mollusca; class Gastropoda; order Stylommatophora; family Geomitridae; genus Candidula; species Candidula unifasciata. The sequence continues at coordinate 18,990 of CAJHNH020001706.1, forward strand.
AAAATTTATTTTATCCCAAAAAAATACATGGGGTGGTGTCTTTAGCATCAACTTTTCAACGCTATATTGTTCACAAATGACACAAATCTTGTATGTAATCTATTCTACGAATGTCGAACTTTACAAAAACGAACAAATTGAAAAAGTGATATTTTTGTCACAAATTAACAAAAAATTCCATGTAGTGACCTTAAGATTTGTTTTCTCTTTTCTGTGTTTCGTGTCGTATATACGTGTAGTTTTCTTGGCTTAAGGCCAGTGTTAATGTCAATTGTAACTCCATGGAATTGAAACAGGTGCTTAGACATATACATATGCCCTTCTTACGACACGATGATTTCTGAATAGGAAGTGCCCAGAGAACTAATAATTACATCTTATTCTTTTAAGCATTCATCGTCTGTTATCTCCAATGGAAAGTTCTGGTTGTTGGTCAACTTCTGGACAATTGCTCTTGTTCCAGAACTTTGGTTTTGCTGGCACATTGGCACACACCTTTACAGATCTGACTTATTTGTATGCAAACTACGGGTTCCCCGCCTCTCAGGCACGTGCATTGCGACTACAAAGGAAATACGACTACTTATTCGTCTTTTACGACACACTTGTTAGGTGACACTGGGTCTATTCTCCCTCCTCCATCTCAGCCCCTAAATAGCAGGGGCCCCACACGTGAAATAATCACAACTAATTGACTCGGACATTTGTGACCTCTCGTCACACACTCTGTCCCCTTCTGTGTTTCAGGCTGCGTGCTATCAATAATGCGTATGCATTTTATTATAGAAAAAATTAACTTAATTAAGTAGCCGTTTTTCTTCTTAAATCAGGAAGTGTCGTCCACAATTTACGCTACTGCTGGTAGTGGGCTCCAAAAAATAAAGATTTACACAACATACGCTAACTCTGCAGAGATTTACACGTGCTCAACAAAAATACAGATTTACACAACATACGCTAACTGTGCAGAGATTTACACGTGCCCAAAAAAATACAGATTTACACAACATACGCTAACTGTGCAGAGATTTACACGTGCTCAACAAAATACAGATTTACACAACATACGCTAACTGTGCAGAGATTTACACGTGTCCACCGAAAAAAAAAAAAAAAATAGTACGCAACATGTGCGTAATAATACACAGACTTACACTACGCTTACAGGTTCAGATCTTGGTCAGATATGACCAAGCTACCGTATAACAGCAACGGTTCTAGATATCTTCTGTTATCTTAAGTTGGACAGCGCTTACCAAACCTAACATCCCATACTGCGCGAACGGCTTCGGCGGAGGAGCACGTTAAGAAGGTTACTAACTAGCCTTATCCTAGGAAGACAAAATGCCATCTGAAAACTTCTAATTATGGCCGGAAAGATCGGGCCTTTAACTTTGGCTGGCAGCTGGTCTAGGAGGAAGCTCCGACAGGTGGGGAGACAGAGCACTGCTCTTTTGATCTGGCAGTTTCCGGAGCGTGCATTGTTCCTAACGTACAGATGTTATCGTTTATTTGGAGTAAACAAGACATGCTAAGGGAGGGATCATTATGCACAGACAACATATGCTCTCTACAGCATTGCACAAGCTTTGTGCTATGGAGAAAAGGACATTCATCCCTGGCCTGAACTGGTCCCAGGAACACACCGAGAGGCAGAAGTTACGCGTTATAAGTCCTTATCAATGATTGCAATGGACTATGAGTCCCAGGACTCGTCATAGTACAACGCAACTTTATCGTCCGGAAACGGAAACAACTCCACGCGAACCTAGACACACACTACAAATATTCTGTAAAAGGACCCTTTTCCACGCCTTTAGGCGTATAGGGCATATAGGACTAGACCTATATTTTTATAGACCAATCGGCACAGGATTGGTGATGTGGTCAGCAGCACACCAGCGGCCTCTTCCTGGGACTGCAGCCGGTACCCACTCAAGGCTGGGTCGACCTGGGAGCCAAGGTCATTTTTGAAAAAAGTCTGGCTCCTCCAGGGAGCGAGCCCACGACCTTCCGATCCGCAGCGAGCGTTCAGCCGCTCCGCCACGGGGACTCCCACACATATTCTGATTAAATAGATATATCCTACGCTTGCACAACAATCTATATATTTATACATTATGTGCCAGCAATATAAAGTCTTAAGCAAGACTACTCTATAATAAACATATTTTACATTACTCGCGCACTAAATATAAATATTTATACTTCATATGCCCAACAATATACAACTACTTAACTCGCGTCACAGAAAGAACAATACACGATTATGTATGCCACATGCACAAGATACAATATACAGATTTACACTTAACAGTTTCAGTAATACACAGACTAGAAAACACGTGTCATACAAAGTAACAATATACAGATTTACGCATCTTTAATCAAACATTACACAAATTTACGTCATACATTTGCAGCACAGCAATATATAGATATAAACTATATGTGTGCAACTTATTCTTTGCGTTCACTGGCAGAAAACTCCAGAGGAAAGTTTTGGTTGTTTGTCCACTTCTGGACTTTACTTAGTGTTGCGTGGATGTCAGTGTTGCAGATCTGCCTTACTTGTATGCAGATGGTTGTTTCCTTGCCTCTCGATTAGATGCATTCCGACTTCAAAGGAAGCCTCAGTTAAAAAAACACGTACGCTACACATATCCCGAAAAAGCACAGACTTAACAATAGCGGGGCCGGATAACTACTCTTTTATGCCCTAAGCACTTAAACGATTTTAGATCGGCACCCAGCCTCCCCCCTTCCCTTATCCTAAACCAGAGCCGTCTTAATAGCATTAGGAACCCCTGGGCAAAGCAGTATGTTGGGTCTCATACTACATGATCATTTGACATACACAGATTATTAAGGGACGGACCCTTATGCTCGTGGAGCCTCCAGGCAATTGCTATTGGAGCCCATGTGTAAAGACAACACACTGGTGCCCCCAATATGTGTAATTCAAAATATTAATTATAATAAACCCTGAAACAAACAATTATTTATCTAAATAAAGAAAAGAAATAAAAAAATATTACAATAAGATAGAAAATAATGTCTATTTTTGTATACGTCCACTGTATTTATATTTGAACAGTGTTCTCCTATCGTTTATTTCATTGCACAGTCTCTTTGATGAGATCCTCCAAGTATTCTTACGTAAAACCTCTTCTTTTACCGGTAATAGAGATTTGGCGCCCAGCCTCTCTTGTTGCACTATTGTTCTAATGGGATTTTGTAATATACTTCAACTAAAAAAAAAACGTTCACCTCATTTCTGCGGTGCTCCCTCCCTTTGTGATGCTCTAACCACGTATTTAGTGTTCTTGGTGGTTAACCCAACACTGTCCCTTATACATGTCAGATAATCCTCAATTTTACATTATACATATTCAACAAGACATATATTTACTTCGTCGGCTTTGTGGCTAAGTCGATGGGAACGATTCGTAATGCCGGGATGCCGGGTTCGATCCCTGCTGCAGGGCATGCGCCTTGCGTTGGTTTCGACAGTGGTATAAAGAAATTGACCGTCCAGGAGCAATAGCAAACTACTGGACGTAAATTTGCCTAGAAACACCACACATTTGGGGTTGGTTCTGCAACGTCCTGTAAAGGATACGCAACTAATCTTTAATTTCTACTACACATACCCAACACAACAGATTTACTCATGTCCGATAATACCCAGAGTTGAAGTTCACATATCCAACAAATTACAGATTTACACTACACATGTCCAACAAAACACAAACTACACACAACACGCGTCCAACACAGATCAATACCCAAGATGTACGCCACACATTCCCCACCGCAAATACGCTTACATGTCACATTTCTAACAACCAGCCGAACACGTTTGATAAATAAGATTACCCTTGTCTGTTGTTTGGGTGATCACGGGCAAAAAAAAAAAAAAAACGTAATAAAACCCAAAGCTTCCATTAATGACCCAATCGGATGATTGCATGTTCTAATGAACTTAATGATATTTTTCGCAATTTGAGTAGCAATTCAATAGATTGCTTCCGGGAGATTTTTTCGGATGTTGTACTCGGCTCACAGCTAGGGGATTATTTGTCGTGGGGAATTCGGAGATCGGCTGTATAGCGATGCAGGCCAATTGTAGGGGCCAATAGATAGATAGATAGATAGGATGGATCAATTGTACTAGGGATGGATGTATGGGACACAATGACGTCGACAAAAAGAATACAGGGAATGAGGGAGGGGCAGGCCGATATCTATTTTATAGGCGTCAGGGAAGGGGGGGGGGGGGGTCTACTTGGGTCTAAGCCTGGTATAAGCGTCAATGAATAATAAAAATTATTAATAGTATGGCAAATAAATAAGAAAGTATATTTAAAATAATATGATATGTATACACAAATATACCCTAAGCGTATGTGAAAAATCGGATTGGGGTGGGGGTGGGGGGGGGGGATTGAGTATTCTTGTAAATATTTTAGAGCGTTCAGAAATGCGGGAGGACTGAGGGTTGGAGGGGAGGGGATGATGGGGGGGGGGAGGGCCTACTCACCCCTAAAATTATTTCATCAGTTCGAGGGAGGGGCTGAAGTTGGGGTTGTGGGGCTGGGGACAAGGTGCATGAGCTGTCAATTTCTGGCTCCCTGACTGGAAATCATTGTGTCAAAATAATGTAGAAGTAACAGGTAAGCAGTAAGATAGTAAAAGACATGTTTAAACCATTTAGCGAGTAGGGTTTATAACGCTACATTCACTACATTCCCATCACATGAGTATTGATTTCCTCACACACTGTAAATGTCTTCCTAACACACTATCGTTGATTTCCTCACACACTGTAAATGTCTTCCTAACACACTATCGTTGAATTTCCTCACACACTGTAAATGTCTTCCTAACACACTATCGTTGATTTCCTCACACACTGTAAATGTCTTCCTAACACACTATCGTTGATTTCCTCACACACTGTAAATGTCTTCCTAACACACTATCGTTGATTTCCTCACACACTGTAAATGCCTTCCTAACACACTATCGTTGATTTCCTCACACACTGTAAATGTCTTCCTAACACACTATCGTTGATTTCCTCACACACTGTAAATGTCTTCCCAACACACTATCGTTGATTTCCTCACACACTGTAAATGTCTTCCTAACACACTATCGTTGATTTCCTCACACACTGTAAATGTCTTCCTAACACACTATCGTTGATTTCCTCACACACTGTAAATGTCTTCCTAACACACTATCGTTGATTTCCTCACACACTGTAAATGTCTTCCTAACACACTATCGTTGATTTCCTCACACACTGTAAATGTCTTCCCAACACACTATCGTTGATTTCCTCACACACTGTAAATGTCTTCCCAACACACTATCGTTGATTTCCTCAAGCTTATAAAGTAAAGGTTCCCATTCCACGCCTTTGGGCGTATTAAGAATATAGGGAAAGGCCGATATTTTTATAGACCAAGCGGTTTTGTGTTGACATTTGTTGTTACGAAGGATCCGTTTTCGAGGACTGAGGTGTTTTGCTTACCAGAAGCTAACTATATATTTATATAGAGCAATCACTAATCGATAGACGTTGAGATCAACATCACGCCGGCCGCACTCATTGCCAGAATGTCTTCCTGTACCCATTTGAGGCTTGATTTAAACGATAGCCCAGCCAGTATTTTAAAGAAATCCTCTCCCAACTTTGGGATTGAAATCCACGATGACATGTTCAGTATGTGGTCATTAATAAGCAGAGGTCGGAACTTGATTCGCCTGAACTGGACTTGAGTACGACATTCCGTGGCAAAATTACCTATTTGCGACTCGATTTAGGGTTGTGACCAGCGAGTCGACCTCAACGTTTAGCTTCGATCACATGGTACGATTCGTTCTTCGCCGCCTGACACTGAGATTTAGTCATTAACATCACCATTTAAAACGTCTTCATGCAAAACAGGACAAAAAGTCCGTTTCGATTTATCAAGCTTCCACATTTGACTTCTTTCGTTTTTATATAGATCAGTGACATTTCGCACTGCCATTTCCGATTTTGTATTTTCACTTTTTTGTTGTTGTTTGTCCCATGCACTATCTGGATATGACTTGATACATGAAGCGACTTGACCCGGGATTTGACTTGGAAGTGTTCTTGGAGACTTTATACTTTAGAACTTGGTGGCAATTACTTGCGACTAGGTGGCAATGACTTGCGCCTTGGTGGCAATGACTTGCGCCTTGGTCGCAATGACACGGGCCTGAATTGGACTTAAAGATTGACATCTTAGTCCAGCTTCTCCTAAAAATGGAGTTATAACAACAACAATAAGTGTATCCCTCCCACTTGAGCCAGCTATGCAGTGTTGTCAGTGTCTCTAATATAATCTAATTTAAACTATACATGCTGTTGTATGGGACACACACATAACAACCAGTCATTTACGGTCCTTAGCTTGCAACAACAACAACACAGAGTTAATCAAATTACACACGGAACTTGACTTGAAAAAAAATCACACATAGAGATTATCTTGCAACAGAAAAGGCTAATCAAAATATAGGCAGAGCTTAATTTTCAACACAACAATTTAATGAAATCATACATCGAGCGAGTTTAATTTGCTACACAAAAATCTAATAAATTTAACGCTTAGAGCTAAACGTGCAATATAAAAATCAATTAATTGCTGTTAAACTCGCAACAAAATGTTATCAAATTACAAATATATCTTAATTTGCACCAGAAAGAGCTAAAAAATGCATACATTGGGCTTTACTAGCAATAACAATAGGTAATCAAATCGGATATTGAGCTTAACGTGCAACAGAAGGAGCTAAAGAATTCATACATAGGGCTTAACTAGCAATAACAATAGGTAATCAAATCAGATATGGAGCTTCACTTGCAACATAAAGAGCTAATTAAAAAAAACATGGGGCTTAGCTAGCAACATACATAGTAAATCAAATCACATGTAGATCTTGACTTGCAACAAAAATAAGCTATTCAAATCATACATGGTGCTTAACTGGCATCATAAATAGTTAATGAGGTCACACATGGAGCATAACTTGCAAGGGACATAGCTAAAATTGGGTTAAATTATACATGGGGTTTATTTAGCAACATACATATCTAATCCAATCCAACATGGAGCTTAAGAAACAGTTAACTGCCACGTGAATGTAATTTGTGTACAAAGAGCACTTGACACAAGTCCCTCAGAGCAAATCCTTTCACTGCTGAGCAAGTAAGAATCCCCCCTGTCAGCTTATCTGCAGTAGTTTCCTTGTTGTCCCTGAGTCTGTCCAGGAAGTCACCAGAATGTGATTATTCCCCGGGGCATTGGGAAGCGGTTGGTGTTTTACCATTGTTTTTCCGAAAGAAGAACAGTTAGGTCGAAAGTGGTCAGAGATGGGGGCGATAGGGGGATAGTTAAAGTGGTAGGAGGAGTAGATATATTTAACGTGGAGAGAACGAAGCACAAGTCAATACTTGGAGACAGTCGCAGTAAATAGATTCCAGCAAGTTGGATGTGGTAATTGTAGGCATTGTGTGACATTAGGGATAAAGCGCGTAGCAGGACTGATGGCTGTAGGAACTAAGATGTGATGTTAATGGATGTGGAAGCTGTAGTGTGGGGAAGGTGGATGTGCTAGGAATAGTTAAGGTGATGAAAAAGAAGGTTATGATGATGAAAGTAGTGTTTGGATACAACAAACATGGTAATAATAACAGTAGCAATAGTGGCAGCTGTAGTTATTTTTGTCTTTTGTGTTATTGTTATTTATTTTAATAGTATTCTTAGCAGCAGCGATAGTGTGAGTAGTAGAAGAAGTGATTAGCAATGAAAGTAGCAATGGCAGTAGTAGTAGAAGCAGCAGTTGTAGTGTATGCAGGTGTTGTAGTGGTAAGGGTACTGTAGTAGTAGTAGCAGCAGCAGCCATAGTAGTATTAGTAGTAGCAGCAGGAGTGGTATTATATGTACTTATAGTAGTATTAATATTCCAGTAGTAGTAGCAGCTGCAGTAGTAGCAGAAGTAGTAATGCATGAGTTGTAGTAGCAGTAGTACTCTAGTAGTAGTGGTGGTAGTGGTAGGGGTAGCAATAGTAGTAGTAGTAGTAGTAGTAGTAGAAGTAGTAGTAGTAGTAGTAGTAGTAGTAGTAGTAGTAGTAGTAGTAGTAGTAGTAGTAGTAGTAGTAGTAGTAGTAGTAGTAGTAGTAGTAGTAGTAGTAGTAGTAGTAGTAGCAGCAGCAGTAGCAGTAGTAACAGTATATGTAGTTGTATTAGGAGTAGTAGTACTCAGGTAATAGTAGTAGTATTAGTATAGCAGCAGCAGTAGTAATTCCAAAGTACAGTTTTGTTAAAAAACCTTAATAAACAGGAGGAGGAGGGGGAAGGGGGGTGATGGTGGTTGGGGGGGGGGGGGGGCTGGTTGAGTTAGGCTAGGGATTTCAAATGCTAAAGCACACAGGTTTCGGTGCAGATGGTCAGAAACTCATGAAACTTTTTCAATCTAAACTGAGAAACGAAAGCACACGGGCCCAGCAAAAAGATTCTCGGCCAATTCCCTGACCTCTTTCATTCTCTGTATGTCTTCCTGTGACCATGTATCTACTAGTAGATCCCCGTCGCTTCTTCCACGGCGTTTTCCTTTTTTATTTGTTTTCAGTCGACCGCAATGTAACTAAATTAGTTCAGTTTGTGGAACATTATACTGTTGATAAGCCAGCTGTCTTTGTTGTTCAGAGCACATTACCATATGAGATAAGCTTTATATAACACGAAAACATGCAAAGCGAATTTAAGGCACATATATTTCAAAGAAATTATGTAAGGTCTAATATGAATACTTGAGTAGCCCTTATTTTTTATTTGTGTGTATGTGTGTAAAACAGCCTATTTATTGGGAAGCTACTCAAATTACATTACAAAGTAAGAAAAAGAACATTAGAATTTAAAAAAAAAGTGTTCTTGAAATATATATCTTTGGTATTTTTATGGATTGGGAAAATGGTGATAACCCGGCAAAGAACTGCAATCAGGTTATGGATAGTAGGTTTAGACGACGGATCAAAATCCTGGCACAAGGGTAGTAACCCATAAGTGCTCACTTCTACTGAGTCCAAAGAATCTCAGTGCACTGCACGAACACCTTGGCGAGGATCCTGAAATACTTTCGGTAGATTTTTAACTCCAAACTTTGCCAGTTAGACTACTCTTTTTTTTTTTCGATTTCGAACTGCCAATGGATTTTTTTACGTGCGCACAATACACACGGGCCGTCTGATCTTACTACCCAGAGACCAGGTGAAATTAATAGGAGTCCACGTGAAAAAAGTCAAAGCCGACACCTCCAGCACTCGAGTTACGAGATTACTCACCAAAAACATGTCAAATGAATATGATGGCAAAAACGATCCTGAAATCCTACGCACTTGCTGTCCAAGATTCTTCTTAACGCGAACTGTTCTGGCTAGTCACACTCTTCTGACAGACGGAAGATACCCGGCAACTTATATATATATATTGATTTGATTTTTTACTAGACATTTATACCTTAAGTAATTTGTTATGTCAACTAAACTGTAGAAATCAGCTCAGCGCGGTTTGCAGATTATGTAAGTGTATGAATTACATATTAAGCCTAACATGCATTTGAAAACCAAAACAACTTAACTATTTACCCACCACTGAAAAAAATGACATAGGTTAAACAAAGCATAAAAAAGTCAAACATATCTTGCTCTGTTTTATAGACTGAGTACTGTAACCAGCGCTAAAAAGGAAAACATGTCTTGCCCTGTTTTACATGACTGAATACTGTAACCAGCGCTATGTCTTGCCCTGTTTTACATGAACTGAGTAACTGTAACAGCGATAAAAAGGAAAACATGTCTTGCCCTGTTTTACATGGCTGGGTAGTGTAACCAACGCTAGAACGGAAAACATGTCTTGCCCTGTTTTACATGACTGAGTACTGTAACCAGCGCTAAAAAGGAAAACATGTCTTGCCCTGTTTTACATGACTGAGTACTGTAACCAGCGCTAAAAAGGAAAACATGTCTTGCTCTGTTTTACATGACTGAGTACTGTAACCAGCGCTGGAAAGGAAAACATGTCTTGCCCTGTTTTACATGACTGAATACTGTAACCAGCGCTGGAAAGTAAGGACATATCCTATCCTGTTTTACATGGCTTGTTAAACAAAGCAAAAATGTAAATCCTAACTACTGTAATCCGCCGTGCCAGATTTTCTAGGATCTCTCTCCAATTGTCAACGTTAATCCTTGATATTTGAAGGCCGTTCGGGAATCCGATTTGTTGCGGAATTGGGCCAGACAGACACGTTTATCCCGGTTTAGATAGTGGTTTCAAGACCTCAGGGAATTGCCAAAGTTGGAAAGTTAAATAAGTAAATTTTCAGTCAGGCGGTTAAATAAACTGGCAACATAAACTGCCTTGCGCATGAAAAACAAGTACAGCGATACCGATATGAATGAAGAGATGAGCTCAAACGAAAGTTGAACTTGTGAGCTTGGCAGTAAACATTGCGACAATGACAAAATGAAGGTTGTACCCAAGGCTGCCGAAATATGTTTAGGGACAGTACCAAATTTCTTTGGAAAGGGTACTAAATCAAACCCAAAAGAAAACAGTCAAATCGTTCTCCAGTGGATCCCGGTTTACTGCGGCATACGAACAAATGAGTTGGCAGACAGACTTGCCAAAAATGGAACAAAGGAGAAACAACACGCCCAATAATTGTCATTACCAGAATTCAGATCACTTATTAAAGGAAAATACTAGGAATTGTGGAAAGAACAAACTAAGAGTAATATCACAAGACCCCATCAGCAGACTCAACAGAAAGCAACATAAAACAATTTTCCGTCTACGAAGAGGACACCGCTGGCTCAACTACCACTTGAACGAAACAAAGAATGTACATTCCCTAAAGTGTGCCTGTCAGACAGGACCACAAACACCTGAGCACATTCTGCAGACCTGCCCACGCTTCCTACAAGTTCGAAAAGACACCTAGCATCAAGATAAAAGTTTGTAGAGCAAGCTATGGGGAACCACGAAAGACCTGCAGCTGACATGCGAGTTCATAGAGGCACTCCACCTGATGGTCTGATCTGAGCATATAAAACCGAACGCAAAGAAGAAGAAGGTACCAAAAGGTACCAAATTTTTAATTGTTATATGAAAAAAAAAAAAAAAAATTACCCAATCACCGCACAAAAACACACCAAATTGTTTACACACCCATCCCCCCACCACCACCCCCCCCCCCCTCCCCCATTTTTTCCACACACACACACACACACACACACACACATACATAACTTAAAGTTAAGGTTAGTTTCATGTCCTTTACAGTACACTGCAGAACCAAAACCAGCTATTTTTGCTGTTTTTGTTTTTTTAGGCCAGTTTTACGTTTGGTTGTTTGCCATTGCCATTGAACGGTCATCTCTGGGTTAGTTAGTTGCGTGTCCTTTACATGACGCTGCAGAACCAACCCCAGTATTTTTTTTTTTTGGCTGTTGTGATCAGTTCTCGCTACCACTGTCGAAACCAGCGCAGGACAAATCGCCAGCAGCTGGGATAACGAAGCGTGTTCGCAATGCCACAAACGGTGACACATATACCTAGCATACCTTGAACTGTATCAGAATTGAAGTTCTTTGTCTATTATATAATTGCCTACACTTTCTTTCCAGCTCAGTTTGTTACAAAGCTGTTATGATGTTTGGTAGTTGGTTCAATTAATGTTCTGGAGAAATGACAGGGGTTTTAAGTATTGATGCAAACTTTCTAAAACGTAACAAAACACCGGGTGTGGTACCACAAGCATAGTTTTACTAGGTACATTTCAAATAGTACCCAGTTTGTACGAAACTACAAGCTTAGGCTAGGAAGGTTGCATCAGCGTACAAAAACACAGACAGTGATACATAACGAACTACTTAAAACTTAAGGTGGCTGCTTGGTCTCGAGGTATGGTGTCTGCCTCGAGTGCTAGAGGTTCTGGGTTCCATTCCCGTTAAGGGCTGGGATTTTTTTCACGTGGATTTTGACTTCTAGCGATTCCCCCTGGTCTCTGGGTAGTGAGATCGGACGCCCGTGTGCATTGTTGTGCCCGCAAAAAATCCTTTGGCAGTTGGAAATCGAAAAAAGAAGCCTAACGACGCTGCCGTGCAAAATTTAGTTTAAAAATCTACCTAAAGTATTTCAGGATCCTCCCGGCGCTACAGAGCCTGTTACCTGTGCTGAGCTTCTTCGGACTCAGACTTGGTTTAGAAGAAGAATCGGAGCACTTATGGGTTACACCCGTGTGCCATGATGTTGATCTGTTGTTCCATCCTCAACTCCCCTCCCCCTTTTTTCCCCAGTTTATATAATTACCTAGCTTTCTGTTTGAAGACAACTGTCTGTCGAAATATCTATGCATGTAGCAACTGGTTAAAGTAAATTGATTCGAATAATTTTTTTAGGTAAATAGCAATACAAACGTAAACACTGTGGTATATTACAAATGTCAGAAACTTATGGGAAAATTCGAATCCTAGCAATGTCAAGAACATTGGATTCTTTTTCTTAAAGTATATGACATGTGGCGTTGGTAGTCATGTCTATACATAAGCCTACCTGTCTCGTGTACTTTCAATCAACTCTGATAAAGATGATCCTCCATGCCATAGTGTCAAAGAATGTAAATTGTCCCTTTCTGCTTGTGCTGTGCCTTGGTGAGTCCCAGTTTTCTTTCAATTACATCTTCATTACTTTCTTATATTCCATGGTATTGTCATCATTCGTCTTTAAAAAAACCACATCTCCGGCAGCTTCCAAATAGGTTTTTTA
>CAJHNH020001706.1:35030-57530 GCA_905116865.2 Candidula unifasciata
CGTGGATTTTGTTTTGCGACCCCCCGGGTCTTGGGTATTTGGGGATGGACGCCCGGTGATTTTTGTGCCCTTTAAAAAATCCTTGGCAGTTGGAAATCAAAAAAAAGAAGCCTAAGGGACGGCCGTCCCAAAATTTTTTTAAAAAATCAAATAAAGTATTTCAGGTTTCCTTTCCCCGGGGTGCTACAGAGCCTTTTACCTGTCCCTGAGTTTTTTTCGGCTCATTTTTGGTTTAGAAGAAGAACGGAGCATTTATGGGCTACCCCCGGTGCCATGATGTTGATCTGTTTTTCCCCACCCCAAACCCTCCCCTCCCCCCTTTTTTCCCATTTTATAAATTTTACCTAGCTTTCTGTTTGAAGACAACTTTTCTGTCGAAATATCTATGCTTTTGGGTAAAATGGAAAAAAGTAAATTGTTTCGAAAATTTTTTTAGGGAAATGGGCAATAAAAACGTAAAAAAAGGTGGTATATTACAAATGTCAAAAAATTTTGGGGAAAAAAATTTCAAAACCCTAGCAATTCAAGAACATGGTTTCTTTTCTTAAAGTTAGACATGGGCTTTTGGGTAGTAAAAGCCCATAATAAGCCTATTTCGTTACTTTCAATCAACTTGAAAAAGATGATCCCCATCCCATGGGTTTTAAAACTGTCCAGAATTGTTTTTTTTGGTCTCCCTCGGGCCCTTCCCTCCCCCCCAAATTTTCCCACTGTCCCTATGTACTCAAGTTTTCTCCTTCTCATCTACATGACCAAAGAATGTAAATGTCACTTTCTGCTATAGGGCAATCAGTTCTCTTCGTGAGTCAGTTTCTGTCAAGTTGTCGTGGAAACAGGTTCATTTTACACTCACTAATAAGTGGGAGTGATGCTGTGTAGAAAACCGAGACAACTGTCTTTTTGTCGCAAAAAGAGCCGACAGTGTCCATGGATACTCAGATACAAACTCGAATTGGCTCGTCTAAAAGGAAGGTGAGCTGCCTGAATATCCCCAGGAAAAGGGATAAGGGAATTAGATGCCTAACCACTTAGACAGAGCAGATCACCCCTCCCGACAATTCCCTTTCTGGTCATTAAATTTAAGCCACCCATCTAGAATATGTATATTTGTAGACAGCACTGGGGGGACACCATACATACATCTAGAAATAAAATAAAACTGTAACTATGAGTTTAAATCAATCATAGGAATGTTTATTAAAAATTAAAGTAAAATTCAATCATCTATTTACTTTTGAAAATACATTATTCAAAAAACTAAGTAGGATGAAAGATATAAAAATGATAGTAACATGAAACTGTCGTCGTGAGAGGATCATGGGGAAATAATACATACACAATTATCACCTGGAGCTTTCCCAGAGGATCATCCATTTCAAAGACTGAGGTGGAATGTCGAATCTGTCTCAAGCACCAAGATCTTCCTTAGGGCACTTTAATCATCAGCTACAACCAGCCTGGCAGTTGGTTGGAAGCTCGTCCTGCCCACAAGGGAACAAGGAAATCTGTCCCTCGGCTTTTCAGCAGCTAGGGATGGAAACAATCAAAAAATATATAGGTCCCTGCTGTTTTGCAAAATAAAATATATTCCCCACTTTCCCCTCTCTCTTCATATTGTCAGAAGTGGGATAATAGTCTAGTTGCATTGTCATTTACATAGCTTCCACTTCTGACTTACGGTCCAGTCCAGATGAATGTCTTTCCATCTTCTGTCCTTCAGGGATCGATAGTGTAATACACTCATTTACACAGACTCAGACAGCACTATGCAGTTATAAATGCAACACAAAAATCAGACATAATGCTATAGAATTCTCTCTATAAATATTGAGAATTCTAGATAAAAGGGCTTGCCTTTCCTGTCTTCCAGATATTCCACTGGGTGTTTTCTTGGACAGCATGTCCTCAAAATCACAGCATTTAATACTGCTGTGTATAAGTAAAATGATACATTAATAACATCATGAATAATACATCAATAACCTGAAAACAAAATTCAGCACTTCTACAACAAGCAAACATTATGAATTATAGAAGTATGAGCATGAGAAGAACAATGTCTCCTATGAAATGTTACCATTGAAATGTTACCATTATCTACACAAACTCTGATAACCAGCCATAGATCATTCATCTACCAGTCTTAGATACAGCAAACAGAAGTAACCTCCTAGATACCGAACAATAGGAATCAGGAATAGATCATAAAGAAATGGTTTCCTGCCCATGTGCAGAAATGGGTCAGCGTGGTTTTTTCCTCTGTCTGGTACAATTCTAATATTGTACACGAAATGCGG
The DNA here is from genome assembly GCA_905116865.2 of Candidula unifasciata. Classification (NCBI taxonomy): domain Eukaryota; kingdom Metazoa; phylum Mollusca; class Gastropoda; order Stylommatophora; family Geomitridae; genus Candidula; species Candidula unifasciata. Next base: position 37,328 of record CAJHNH020001706.1, read on the forward strand.
CCCCGAAAACTGAAATCACGATTTAATAACAGTTACTGTGCTCACCTGGATTTAGATGTAAACTATATGGTCATGTGCTAGGGGTTTTTAGGCGGCGAGAAAGACAAAGGTTTCTGCCAAACGGCCCCGCTCTAACACCTGCTTGCTGACCTGAAAGTAAAATGGCTGGACAATCTTGTCTCACTGCGGATTTCGGTGTTGGCCAGGGTTTTCCCCGCTACGATTGCCGAGTTACTAGCCGTATATTTTTATACGTGAAAGCTCAGGGGAATTACAAGTAGGACAATGGAAAATCCCCAAACAGCAACCGTAGGCTATAACCGGGATATCTCTCAATGCGTCTTATGACGAAAATAAAGTCACTGGGCGCATGTAAGAGAGAAAAATAGAAGGGTCACAAAGGGGTGGTATGTCAGCCAAAGTATCTTGTCTACTTTAAGCGGCGTCTCGCGACACAAGACATCTTCACTACTTTCTTATCTATCCAGGGTATTGTCATCATTCGTCTTTAAAACCACAACACTGCAGCTTCCAAATAGGTTTTTCTTAATTTACTAACTGTACATGATTAACATCCGTATATCAATGTAGGGAATATAGGTTAAGTCATGTCTGAACATTGGATACATGCGGCTAACCGTGATGATACTATGGAACAATATATGTGAGTAACCTAAGGCAGAACATCTTCACAAACGGCGGCATAGCAGCAGCATCAGTAGTAGTAGTAGTAGTAGTAGAGTAGATTGTGGCTCCGTGGCTTAGAAGTTAGCCAATGCGAGTAACAATGCCATGATTCTAGGGATCGTTCCCTCCGGCTGTCGGTTTAAAAAAAAATGTTTTCGTGGCTTTCAGACACTGGTACAAGAGTCGCACCGTGAAAGAGATTTGGGCCTGACCACGTGATATTGCTAAAGACAACAGTGGTACACGGTAGCCAACCTTCATTGTGGAGACGGCACAAATAGATATACATTCACAGAGTTATTACTGCGCACTCAAACAAAGTTGAATTCCTTGAGCTCAACAGTTTAAAATATTATAAAGGGTGGTCCTCACACGCCAGTGTGTGTCTAGTAGTAGTAGTACATTTTTTCCCCACTAGGACATCACACAAGCGATAAACACCCGATGACACAATGTGCCACCATGCGGGTGAGGATCACCGTGGAGAGGTCCCAGAAACCGCGTTCAGCCTTTAGGCCATATTTATGGCCAGGTTATATTGCGGCCCCTGGCAAGAGCCAGAGTAGGGCTTCAAATAACGAACAATTTTATCCTAAGAAGGACAAAAAGAAAAGTGTGTGTCTGTGCGTGTGCGTGATGTTTTACTTGAAACAGTCGAAGGAGGAGGGGAGGGGGGATAAACTTGATATATCATCAAACGCTGAAATGCATAAAAAGATATTATATTTCTCCATCTGCTCAACATTTAGAGAGAGAGAGAGAGAGAGAGAGAGAGAGAGAGAGAGAGAGAGAGAGAGAGAGAGAGAGAGAGAGAGAGAAAGAGAGAGAGAGAGAGAGACATTTGTTTATTTCTGTAGGTCTCTAGAACGCCCTAAAAATAACAGAATATTAAAGGGAAGCAACTCGTGGCGTCTGCAGACTCATTACACGGAGTTTTGTGGCAACATGCCGAACTGTTCATGAAAAAAAAAAATTTGGTGTCTGAGGTCAAAACAAATTCTCAAATCTTGGGATTATCAATGAGAAGAGAGCGGTCATGGCGCTGTAGTTAGCACGCGTGACTGCCACTCTTGTGGTTTGTGTTCGAATCATTATCCAGGCCTGCAGTTTTTGTCATCGACCAGTCTCCCAGTCCAGCGCAGCCTATGTCAGGTGTAACCGCTACTGGTGCCCTAATTATATCCTCTTTGGAGGTTATAAATCAGCTTCATATTTGTTCCAAGGTATCCTGGTGTAAAAGGCAATAAATGAGCTGACAGACTTTCAAGTGATGCTCACGTGGGAAACGGACGAGCAATTGGCATGGCTCATATACTGAACGCCCTCAGAGAAGCAGCTAGCTCAGTTAAACGAATCAAGTAACGATTGTGAATCTGCAACCCTGACGAGACTACACAAACATAATATAAAAGGGGTGAAGCCAGACAAGAACACTACACAGGAGCCTAAAGAAGAATAGTAAACCAACACAGAACTGGTGTCATAAGCCACTAAACGCTGAGGTAGATACTAAAAAGGGGATCTGAGCACTTATGGAAGGGATGGTTCGATAGGCGACAATAATAATCTGTCGACTAACTAACTAGCTAACTAATTAACTAACTAACTAACTAATTAACTAACTAACTAATTACTAGAGGTTGGAGATGACAGGGCGTTTCTTTATAAAAAATATGTTTTTTAAGTTAAAAAAAAGGCTTTGTACCAAAGTATCAGAAATCTGCCTTTTGGGCCTGGCGTCCAGACTGAGTTTGTCATGATGGCATGGTAAACCCTTCAGCAGCAGCCTCGAGAGGACAAACTGATCGATGTGGCAAGAAAATTATTTATACACATGTGGCTTTTGGGGCCCCACTGTATGGAAAACAAGAATAGACCCACTGTATCCTTAACAAGCATGTTGTACGAGTCGACTAATTGGGGGAGCGGGGTTCCTTCCAAGTCGGAGTGCATTTGCCTGAGAGGCAAGGAACCAACAATCTACATACAGTTAAGTCAGATTTGTGAAACAAATGTGCCCGCAACACTCAGGTTCTTGTGGAACAAGGCTCAAGTCCAGAGGTGGACACACACTAGAACTTTGCACTTGAGTCTACAGCCAGTGAACGCGAAGAAGAAGAAGGAGGAGGAGAAGAAAAAGAAGAAGAAGAAGAAGAAGAAGAAGAAGAAGAAGAAGAAGAAGAAGAAGAAGAAGAAGAAGAAGAAGAAGAAGAAGAAGAAGAAGAAGAAGAAGAAGAAAGAGAAGAAGAAGAAAAGGAGAAGAAGAAGAAGAAGCAGAAGAAGAAGAAGAAGAAGAAGAAGAAGAAGAAGAAGAAGAAGAAGAAGAAGAAGAAGAAGAAGAAGAAGAAGAAGAAGAAGAAAGAAGAAGAAGAAGAAGAAGAAGAAGAAGAAGAAGAAGAAGAAGAAGAAGAAGAAGAAGAAGAAGAAGAAGAAGAAGAAGAAGAAGAAGAAGAAGAAGAATAAGAAACAAGAAGAAGAAGAAGAAGAAGAAGAAGAAGAAGAAGAAGAAGAAGAAGAAGAAGAAGAAGAAGAAGAAGAAGAAGAAGAAAGAAGAAGAAGAAGAAGAAGAAGAAGAAGAAAAAAAGAAGAAGAAGAAGAAGAGGAATATTTATTTTAATACATTACCAACCGGTGTTTGACTGTAGGTTGTACAAAGTTGTATATTCTTTCCCGGTGCAGAAATTATAACTTTATTAGACGTTGAAGAGGTTATCTGCGAGTTGGCTTGCTGATATGCCTGCCACCCAGGATAAGGCCCTTCAGGTAACAAACGGAAGGAAACAAGGCGCACGATGGAAGGTGAAGGCGTGTCTGACTATACAAATAAATCAGTTTCCAATGGTGTATAAAATGAAAACTTGGCACCATGCACCAGATTCTTGGGAGAAAACAAGGAGGATTGGAAAGTGGTAGATTATTACAATACTTTACAAAATTATCACATATATGTCCTTCACTGAGACCGGTCATGTGATTATTCACTGACCTTGATAGGTCGAAAGGTCTTCAACAAATCCAAAACAAGATCACTTAGCCACACAAAGAAATCTTCAACCTGCTGCGAATGCTCGCCGCTACGATTTCATAAAAGCAGAATCGCCCAGGACCTCAGTAATCGTCATCAAACATAACGTAAGCAATAACGGTTACACGAGCTTCATTCTTCTTCTTCTCTTGGGTATGGGTGAACAAAAAAAGGGGAGAAAAAGGGGGCACAGCTCAGAAATTGCATAAGCTGTTTCCATGATTTTATTTTGGTTTTCCACTCCACAGAGCAACGCAATATCGCATAGATGAATTAGCTCTAGCAAAAACATAGTAAATCGAGCCGTTGTGGTGCAGCCGCTAGACACTCGCCGAAGGTCGTGGGTTCAGATCCACACTTTTTTTCTTGAAAATGACCCTGTCCCGCTGGTCGACCCAGTATTAAATAGATACCAAGAATAGAGTCCTGGAAAGTCAAGGCGGCCGGCTTGATGTTGACCTCGTCACCCACATAGTATCGATAGGTCTATAAAAAATACAGGTCTAGCCCTATATGCCCAATACACCTCAGGTTTTGCAGCTAAACACTTGCTTGCTTCCCGGAAGATGTAAAGTTCAGTTCTTCCAAAATTTAGCTTGGCTCCAGCTTCGATATATCCTACAATGGTTGAGAGGTAATGTCCTGTGAAGCAATGGTGACAGGCGAGATGCTTAAACACATCACTCACTGAAAGTCGACTGGTCTTTATAATTATACGAAGAGCAATATATACCTTAAGGGTGTGAAACGGGATCTTTTATTTTGTTTTCAATAGTTTTTAAGTTTTGTCATGTATTCTTTAACTTTTTTAGTGGCAGCCATTTTTATCCGTTATTTCTTGTCCCCGGGTGTCAAGCATAAACAAATAAATACTTTGGTCTGAAGAAATTGTATTTGTGTATCTGAGTTTGTATACTTCTTCTTCTTCTTATTCGTTCGTTCACCCGAAATAGACAATCTTAACATGCAGCATTGTCTCTGATATGAAATTCACTGTTTTTTTGTCTGGTAGTCTTAGTTTCAGCATCATAGCAAACGGCTCACCCCATGGTTACTCCGCTCCTGTGCCAACGAAAAACACACAGAATGTTTATCACAGTCCCTTGTAGAAAGATTGAAAGACTGCTGTCTCAGCATATCTAGCATACACACGCATTAGAGCATATGGCAGCCATCCAAGTGCCAACACAAACAGTCCGACATTAGAAATGCAGTTCGTCATTGATGGTAGCAGAAGTCACAAACAGATCAGCAGTTGCCCACGCGATCAATTTTAATTACATACGGGCACCACCAACATTGCGACAACTAGTATCGCGCCATTTTCTGAATCTACAGTTCACACCACCACGTTGGTCACAGTCGAAAAAACATTCCAAATGAAATTCGCAGCTCACAGTGTCACACCATGCATTCAGCTCAGAAGCTGGGCGACGAAACTATATCCAGTCTACAAATAAAGCAAAAATGCATCGGCCACCATCCGACAGAAGCAAAAAATTTGTCTAGGCTCCAAATAATCAACCGGTGTTTGTCTTGGCCAGAGGCTTTTCCTCGATATGTTGCGTTTGGAAGTCTTGGAGTAAGTGATCTGTTGTCCCAGGTGCCAGTCCACATGTGCACATGGTTGATTCGCTAATCATAAATTGTGTGTGTTCATGTAGCTGTGAAATCGATTGTGCCCTGTTCTAAGGCTTAGAATAATGACTTGCTACATATATGTAGTCGTTTAGTATGTCACTTGTAGGACGCCACTTCCATCGCAACACGCTCCAGCGACCATGCCTCTGTCCCCATCCACACAGTATGTCTCACAGGTCTCGTGTCCATCGCCAGGATGGGTGATAAATACACCCCCGCCCCCCTTTTTTTCAAAATTAGAACCTAGCATTACTCTTCTTACTAAGCCACTGCGACTTTTAATAGTTTCTCCAGGTAATGCCCGTATGTTGGTAAACAAGCAGGCAGACAGAATGGCCGGTTCAGCACAACATGGTAGTGAATTGATGTATGACAATCTAGATGTTGTGAGGGCCCTCTGGGAGCGAGCGAACAGTTCAGAGGTCTAAACAGATCATTATGGTGTGAGCAGAATGCGCGGCCGAGAGTTACCAGGGAATCTGGCCGACCATCAACATTCAAGAGTAAGGCGAGACGGATGTTCGATCAATCAGTTAGTTGTACCATGGGAACTGGAACTCTTCGCTTGCTGTTAAACAGGGGACGGAGCGCTTATGGAAGTGTCCCGAGTGCTTTAATGTCGATTGCTAATTCAATATTCAACAACAAGTCCAAAGAGTTTTCTACTTTCATTCTCCTTATGAACCTTACAAGTTTGGATATAGTAAGATGGTAGCATGTTCCATATGTTTTGATCCACGATATTCTCAAAATATTATTTTTGCGATGCTCTCTGCAGGCTGCTAGCCGTTCCACAGAAAGAAACCAAGCTATAATCCGTTCCAGTAGTCGTCCCTAACGTTTAAAATCTGTCACTTACTTTTTGGTGTAAGTTGTTAAAAATTGGAATGCAGCCTGTTAATTAATAATCAGGGCCTTGTAACAATTATTTTTAAATGTAAGCAAACATCAACTTTGCATTTTGCCCTAATTGCGGTATAGGACAGACATCGATTCAAAACAAACAATCGCCATGCTTTCAGTTAACAGAGTTACGGAAAAGTTTCAAAACATCAACTTGCATGCGTATTATAAGCGTCACTCTTAGGCGTCATCTATAGCATTAACCTCCGGCGAGAACACGATTTTTGATTAAATGAAGAAAGACTATCAAAAAAATCAGCACATATCGCTGCACATATCACGCGATTTTCAAACAATCTTCATACATATGTCATCTATTTTTATGGATACACAAATTAGTAGCAAACAACGATCAAAGAAATTCACCGCTTTAAGAAAACAGCAGCACCTGTGCAATTGTAAATTATAATATCATAATGTTGTGCGAAATCTAGTGTCATATGTAAACAAACTAACTAAAAAAAAGTTTTTCATCCGTACAGAAGTTTTCGAGATATTTGTTAAAGTGTGAAGGCAAGACTTTGGAAAGGTACTGTAGCCGTTCTGTAAAGAGAAACCAAACTGTATGGGATAGCCCGGTACACTAATGTCCTCTACTTTTAAAGAGTAAAGTGAATGACTCTTTTCATCACCTTCAGGCGTATTGGGCATATAGGGCTAGACCTATATTTTATAGACCAATCGGCACAAGATGGGTGTTGTGGTCAGCATCACACCGGCTGCCTTTACTTCCCGGGACTGCACCTGGTACCCACTCAAGGCTGGGTCGACCTGACAGCCAAGGTTGTTTTTGAAACAAGTCCGGATCCGTCTCTCTACTTTAACTGAATTGTAGTTGTTTGCTGATGTTGTGTTATAGCGACCTAACTGTTTACTCCCACATTTAGCTTATTACCGGGACATTTGTTGTTTGTTTGTTAAAGAGTACCCATTCTTTAAAATGTCTGTAGCCAACTACTTTACGAAACTTGCTTGGTACAACCACAGACAGAGACTAAATGCTATGGTTGTTGTGGGACATCCTGTCAGGAATATGTAAATAAAGGTGGCAGGTTCGATTCCCAACACAGTGTCTATATCCTTCTTTTTAATTTTGTCTAGTGTGTCCTATCTTTCTACTTCTTTAAATGACTGCGGATCAATAGATTGTCGTTTTGTTAATAGTATATGTCAGGAATTTGCAATTACCGGATATCCAGTCTTGCTTGTTGAAGTAGTCTAGATATTTATGGTTTTTGACATTTGCCATGTTTTCGTCGTTGTCGATTGCGATGTTTCTATTTTGTCATAAAGTTTTGATATTCTCTGTGTGTTCTCTCTCTCTCTCTCTCTCTCTCTCTCTCTCTCTCTCTCTCTCTCTCTCTCTCTCTCTCTCTCTCTCTCTCTCTAAGTGTTTTCATCACTTAGCACTATCTGAGACGAAGGCCATATCATCTGCTTATCTGGGCTCCTGAATCAAATGTCCTCATAGATATGAGTGCGTGGAAACTGCCACAAGTTTATCTTTTGACATTTCTCATTATATCCTTCTTCTGGATTTGCAAATAAGCAGTATGGTGTAAGTGTGTGTGTGTGTGTGTATATATATTTATATATACATATATATACATATATGTATATACATACACACATACACAGCCACATTCAGGTATGTATACATGGTTTGTGTGTGTATATATATGTACACACATTTACAAAGTCTCCCACACACACACACATATATATATATATATACATGGTGTGTGTGTGTGAGGAAAACATGGTATTTGTGAGTGTGTGTGTGTGTGTGTGTGTGTGTGTGTGTGCGTGTGCATGTTAAATAATAAATATATCATAACTTGCACACATTTATCCAAGCAACAAATAATTTGCACTGTCCATGAGTCTTCGGAAATGGAAAGGAGGAACAGAAATAGCGTTTAACGTTTTATAAGCAGCAACCGCATTTTTATTCACCTCAGAAACTGCAGTCGTTCTTCTATAAATGATGTCTAACATGTTTTGCCCTTAGAAACACAAGAGGTTTAGTAGTTTGTATTCAAACACTACACTTTCTTTGTGGAACAATATCTGTTTTTTTTTTTAAACCATCGTACATTTCAATAGTGTTTTATGTCTGTTTTCTATAAAGCTATATGTAACAAAGGTGTGCACATGAAATCGTGAACACCTAGTTCAGTGATCGGCAAATCGCGGCACAAGAGCCGCATGCGGCCCTATAGCGACTTGAGTGTGGCTCAGCCAGTCGGCCACAAATCGGTTTAACTCCGAAAAACATGGTTCTTGATAGGTTCTTGAAAAGAAATTTGGCTCTCAACAAAAAATTTAATCATCCTTCCTGCTGCTGATTTTTGATTAATGAGTTTTCCGAGGCTAGAGTGTGGAAAAAATTACGTACAGGTGACCTAGTATCTTTCTTTAGTGACATTTAGTGGATTTCAAAGATACAATCTTAAACACTAAACTACTTCAAGTCACAAATCAAGCAACTTTAGACTGTTTAATAACCAAGAGAAGATGGAAATGGCTTAGCTGAGTCATGAGAATAAATGGAAACGATCGATGGGAAGTTAACCGAGTTCTGCATGGAAAGTGACATGAAAAACTTCACTAAGTATTGGACAGGACAGGAAGGCATGGAAAGTCCTCTCAGAAGCCTCTTCTGACGCTAGGCAGAAAGAGATATATTCACGGGACTCTTAAAATGAATGAATGTCTTGAATGCTTGATGTCAGTTTTTTACTAATTTCAACCAATTCAACTAAAAGTGTGTATTATTTCCATTATTACACCTTTCCCAATTATAACTTTAACTCCTTTTGTCCAAAAATATTATCACTTTGACTGACCCCATCATATCCGCAAATATTTTGAACTTGATACTGCAAGACCATCGTAGCAGAGTTCCTAGAAGCAATGATTAGGAGCTCGAAAGTTTTGGGTTAGAATCCATATGGATTCAGATGTATCTCAAAACTGATCTTGACTTCCAGGTCGACAAAACCCAAAATGGGTACCAAGCAGTGTCATGGGAAGTAAAGGCGGCCAGCATGATATTGACCACAACATTAATGTAGTGCCGATTTATGTGTGAAAATTTCGTTCTAGCTTCGTCTGTCCAGTTCACCATTGTCATAACACAGTGTTCTTTACATTATTTTCGCACAGACGTCTACAAAACCCTTTTCTTTTCCCTCAGTATTTAACTTGTCCAAACGATGTGCAACTCCTTATAAAGTACATTTATCTTTTCTTTTGTGTTCCCAGTGGTGCATGTATTTATTCAACAGATTTACAGAGGTCTGGAACTGAATGCGCGTTATTCCTGAGAAGTTTAAACACAGGAGTCAAAGACGATGAACGTCTGTTGGAAATGGGTACTAGGACGAGGACAAGCATGCAGAAACCGGTTGCAAGGCAAAGACAGATGATACACCAGTCAACCTTTGCTGGAGTACAGTGAGCATGGAGACACCGGTTGCAAGGCAAAGACAGAAGATACGCCAGTCAACTTCTGCTAGAGTACAGTCAGCATGGAGACACCGGTTGCAAGGCAAAGACAGATGATACACCAGTCAACTTCTGCTGGAGTACAGTGAGCATGGAGACAGTGACATGGCTGCTGTCTCGAAGGACGGAGCACGAATGGGTAGGACCGATGTTCTAGGATCTCAATAACAGATGTTTGCCAACAGCACTCTGAGATTGATCCAAATCCTGAATCTGTTTTTGCACTGTGTTGACCCAAAGCAATGACAACTCCTTTTTTTTTATTTTTTTATTCTTCTATCCTGAGTAAATAACTCGGTGTTTATCTGAATATTTTTATTTGGCGCCCGGCAATTGCATTTCATTGATAGCTTTTATATTGACACTCACTCTGTCCATTTTTATTCCTGACGATTTCCAGCTTTCCCTACTCCTTATTCTGATATTGCACGTTCAGACAGCAACGGCAAACTACTGGACGTAAACTTGCCTAGAAAACCCACAACAGGCAAAACATGTTTGGGTTGGTTCTGCAACGTCTTGTAAAGGATACGCAACTAACTAATTTACCGACGTGTCACAATGTGATAACATTGTAATTTGAGGATAGGTGTCTAGATTTGCATATATTTAAATGCAAGTGTTTTTACACTGTGATATTAAAGGTCATATAAAATGATATACATTGTTTGTGTAACTTCTTAACAAAGTAATTTCAGGTTAGACTGGAAAAGATAATCGTATAATCATTTGTTTGGGTATTTTTACAATGCAATGTGAGAATAGTCTTGTCTGCAGATACATAAGTTTAAATGTAAGTATAAATTTGTGTGTATGTGTGTGTATATATATATAAGGACATTTTTCCCGTCTTCATGCGCACTGATTAGATAGGGCCGGACCTCAGTTTTATAGACCAATCGGCACTCGGTGGCTGGAGCGACCTGAGAGCCAAGGTCAATTTCCGGCTCCATCAGTAACCCAACGACCTTTCAGTTCACAGGCGACCATCTAGCCGCTTCACCACGGTGGCTCTCTCTATATAAATAAATATGTGTGTGTGTGTGTATGTAAATATTACCCAGCAATATCACAGAGAGGAAATCATTTTGTGATATTTCCAAAGTAATTTTTCAAAGTAATGTAGGGATCATCTTAAAGAGGTATGCATTTGTTCACACGTCTACACTCCTCACGTGTGCTATTACCAAGCAACCCGGGTTTTGAGAGGAACTGCCCGTTTCCACAAACGATATTTCTTAAAGGAATGTAGGTCAAGAATGGCGATCAATAAAGCGAAGCGATTTGTTGACGGATGTTCGCGAAAATCGATTTCTTCTTGACGGATTTAATATTCGCATTGAAAATATCAAGATAGTGCACTCACGCCGACTCCCACATTCACATGTTGCAGAAATTTGCTACAATGTCTCCATCCCTGCCAGTTTTCTCGTGGGACCCAAAAAAAAAAAAAAGCATTTTCTGAAGAGGAATTAATATTCCTACGTTTGTTAGGTAACATGGTCAGCTAGGTTCTTTAACTGACAAACTGAATTGTTTGTATTGATTTCCATCTCATTTCTTTTCGTTAATTGATTAATGCAGTGACTGAGTGAATTTAATGGGGAGCGATTGATTTGTCCGTTGAGTGCTATTTTATGACGGCTATAGAGAGTGTTCTTTGATGTGTAGTTTTGATATCAAGCTTATCTCTCTTTCGTGGCTTCTTATATGGTTTCACTTTTATCTCGGAGGTTTATTCGTGGTAAAGTGAGTTTCAGTTTGTGCCGGGTAGACTTTCGGTTTGATGCATGTTCGGCGAACTAATACACACGAAAACGGGATTTTTTGAGCTCCTTTCATTGCTTTCGTTTGCTGCTATGACTGACTGACTGACTTTCTACCCCACCAGGACATCACCTAAGCGATAAACACCCGATGACACAAAGTGCCACCATATGGATGAGGATCGCCGTGGAGAGGTCCCAGAAACCGCGTTCAGACATTTGGCCATATCTATGGCCTGCCTATATTGCGGCCCCTGGCAAAAGCCAGGGTGGGGCTTCAAATAACAAAAAATTTCGTCCTAAAAAGGACGAAACTGAATAAGCTGATTTGCTGCTATAGACATTTCTGGATGAAATATTGATAAATTCTGCAGACATAACCAACCCCAAGGCCCTGAACTATTTCAATGTTACTGTCAACTTTTTGTTTTGTTTTTCAACATAAAAAAAAAAAAATAATAAATCACATACATTCAGAAATAAACAGGAACGTATACAAAAAAAAGTTCGAAACGTGAGACTTGAATTTATTAGAGACAGGAATATCTAAGTAAATGTTTGTAAAGGATAATTCAGATCGTCTCCCCTGGAGATATTTCCACACACTCGAGCATGCTGGTTGGTTTGTTTGAGGCTGAAAAACTGGAGATAAAATAATTCTCTACAAGAGGAGATAAATGCTTTTTCCGAATAGAAAACTAGACTTAGCGTCTTCGCTACTGTGGCGTGATTAGGAAAAATTAATAAGCCACAGAAATAAAATAAAAAAAATATTTATTAATTTAAGGGTTGTCGTTACAACAGAATAATAATGAGGTAGATTATATTTGGATGAAAAGCCCGTTAGATTTTGAAACGAGTTAATTATGCTCATAAACGAATCCATCCCACCGTGTGTCGCAAGTTTTCGTTTTTTTTTAAAGCCCCACCCAGCTGTTGTCAGGGGTCTTAATATAACCTCAGGGTTGAACGGGGTTTCTGGGGCGTGCGCTAGGGTAATTCTTTTTTAAATGGCAGCAATGTGTGTCACAGGGTGTTTTATTGCTCTTTGTGTGGTCCTGCTGGGGTTGACCTTAATACATTTATAACTGATTAGTGTGTGTGTGTGTGTGTGTGTGTGTGTGTGTGTGTGTGCCATAGCAACACATCAGTTCACACACACATACATACACAGATATAAACAAACAGACACACACAAGAGACACACAGACACATACATACACAGACATATGCACTCACAGACACACCCACAGACACATACACACACTCACAGACACACATACAGGCACACACACAGATACATATATATGCACACAGACAGACACACACTCTCACACACGCACACACAAACACACACACAGCCCTGCGAATCAGTTTCAGTAGACATTAAGTCGAGCGTTGAGGACGTAAAGAAAAAGGGGAGACAGCTGAATGTAATGTGGTTCGTGGGTTGGCTGCTTGGTTGATTAGTTTATTGTTTACCTCATAGGATGATCACTTGGTTGTTTGCTTGGTTGATCGGTTAGACAGTTGTTTGGTTGGTCATTTATTTCGTTGTTTACTTGGTTTATCAATTGATTGGTTGATTAGCTTGTTTGAAAACTTGGTTTGTTCGTTCGGTTTAAGTTGTTGTTGTTGTTGTTAGTGTTGTTGTTATTGCTGTTTGTGTTGTTAGCATTGTTGTTATTCTTGTTGTTGTTGGGGGTTTGACCATTGGCTGGTAATTTTGATTTGGTTGACTGTTTAATTGGTTGTTTCCTTTGTTTGTTTATCCGTTGGTTATTTACTTGGTTTTTTTATTATTTGGTTGTTCACTTTGTTTGTTTATTTTGATTGTTTATTAGTTATTGATTTATTTGGTTTGTCCTTTACTTGGTGCTTTACTTTGTATATTAGTTGGTTGTTTACTTTGTTTGTATATTAGTTGTTTTTTTTACTTGGTTTGTCCATTAGTTTGTTATCTGCACAAGGCAGCAAAAAGAAATGCCAACACTAGTACTAGAACTGCAACTTATCATGAATGGAAACAGCAGTTACATCTGATCAGTAGTTGCACATGCAATTAATCGCATAAGGTACTATCAATTCTCCGCCAACAGGCCACTCGATATTTTTTGAATCTGCAGTCTACACCCAAAAACCAAGTTGAGCATAGGTAAAAAGTATTCCAAATGAAATCCACAGCTCACAGTGTTGCGCCCATACATTCAGATCAGCAGATGGGCGACGGAACTATAATTTATATATGAAGGAAAATGCAACAGCTGACTATTATCAGAAGCAAAAACTTTCCACCGATAAATAAAAGCAAGTTGCCTATTCACCATAATGACCAGTAGTTTTTCATACCACTTTCCACCTTTTCTACAAGGTACCACTGATGACCACTGTGTGCGGTTTTGTCTCAAACCTTAAACTTCAAACCTCAGTCTGTTCCATTTAGCAGTACTGACAGCATATTTGAGTAAATTATACTAACTATGGTACTGGTAATTTTTTTTTAAATCTACTGTCCATTGTTAAAAGGATGTGCTGCAGAAAAACAAGTGGAAGAACAGCGTGCAAGAGGACATGAACCCTACGCGTGGGTGGGTAGCATCCAGAGATGGTTTGTGTCAGCGCACTAATTCAGTGCAGGCTGTATTCAAAGGGAGTGAGTGTCGTGGAGGATGATAATAACGATAATGGTAATGACAACGATTTATACTTTCCAGGACTACCGTGTTTAGGAAGCAGACGTTTGTAATAGGAGGGAGGGGAGAGAAAACGATTATGGAGTGTCAGTAACGTTTTACCCATAAAGAGAGGGATTAGGGCCTTCTGGAGTGACCAGAATATAAGAGAGCGCTCACTTTACTTTACACAATGCACTCCACGCAGCACAGAAGTGGGTCTCTGGTTAAACAGTGTATCGGGCTCTATTCCCCGAGCCTGATTCCGACTGCATTATTCATATAGGCCCTCTGTGAGTGCCTCTCCCTCTCACTGCTTGTGTTTCTCTTTCTCCATTGATCTCAGTCTTTCCCTCCATCCCACCCATTCTGCCATGATCTCCCCTGCCCCTCTTAGTCTTACTCCCGATGATTTTAACTGAAAGTTGTCACGAACGAAAGCCAACTACTAAAACTGAACAAAAACTGCAGCCCGTTGATAGACTCCCAGAAATAACCATCCCTTGGTGAGCTCGCAGGAATGATTGTCTGTAGCAGCAGTAGTTGCAGTTGCCATTCACTTGATTCCGTGCATGCATGCACGCGCGTCCTAGCACATGAAAAGACCATTACATTAGAACTGGAAGCATCATTTACTCGAGGTCACGGTTGCTGTTGAGATCAAACCGGGGCTGCGTGCTGTTATACTGCAGTGAAGTCAATTCTGGTAATGTGAGTTGACAGCCATGTTTAAACAATGTCGGTTTTAGTTGAAGTTCTTATCATTCATTTAATTTCAGCTCTCTCGTCTAGGGTTAGCCGACGTCTGCTCTACAGGCTGGCCAAACTAGGTTTTCTGCCCCAGATTTTTTTTTTTTTCTGTGACGTAACAAAACCTTGGGAGCTGCTGTGGTGTCGCGGCGAGACGCTCGTAGGCTGACTCGAATGTCGTTGGTTCACATCCGGCTTTTTTCAAAAGTGCCACTTGTCTCAAGTAGACATGGTGTTAAATGGGTACCAAGTAAAATGCAGGAAGTAAAAGCGGCTGGCGTGATGTTGACAATGTTCACCCACTGAGTTCTGATTGGTCTCTATATTATATGCCAAGCCTATATGCCCCATATAGATGTGAAGAAGGGTCCTATGTTCACAAAAATGTAGCTTTTAGTAGCACCGGATCTGCAGGAATCTGCACATTTGCCTATTAAGACAAGCGACCTTAGTTTGATTTCCCCCCCCCCCTCCGTGTGGGTTCCGGGGCCCCATTGTGGGGAAAACAAGAATAGACCCATTGCCTCCCGAAAGGCATGTCGTAAGAATCGACTAATTGGGGAGCTTCCTTTGAAGTCGGAGTGCATCTGCCGGAAAGGCAAGGAACCAACAGTCTGTATTCAAGAGAATGGGATCTGTAAAACTGATGCACACGCAACACTCAGGTTCGGAGCAAGACTGCAGTTCAGTAGTGGACGAGCAACCAGAACCATCCTCCAGAGTTTACAGCTGGTGAACGCGAAGAAGAAGAAGAAGAAGAAGAAGAAGAAGAAGAAGTTTGATTCCTTTTGCAGAAGGGCTGAACTTGCGGTAAAAGTGCTGATCCAGTTATGGGGTTGTCACGATTCCCTGACAGTACAGATAATTAGTGAAGGTGGCATTTCCATGTCTTCTTAGATCTCGGTCAAATGATGCTAGTCCGCCATTGTTATAGATTAGTCTCATAACTCAAAACACGGTTGGCACTGGATGGGTGGTAAGGTCGATACTACAATGACCATTTTTGGCTCACAGAACATGTTATATACTGAATCTACAAGGGACACAAGTCATTTATGCAAAGTATAGCACCCATTTTACGTTAGCAGCTCGTAGGGGACTCTCTACTTGTATAGATTAATTACCCATGTTAGATTATCATTATTAGTAAGCAAGACCTTTGCAGAAGGTCGTTCCTGTCACGAGCACGCCTGAAAGTCATCCTTTCGGGGCCATATTATGAGAAAAAGGAAATAGGAACACTTTGGAATCACTGACAAGTTTTGTGAAAAAAGAGACAGAGGAGGACAAAGAGGAAAGTTCTTCACAGCAGGGAGGGGTGTCAGCACACGGATACACGTTGATCGCAGATCGCAGATTGTGGAGAAGCATGGTCGACCATGCGAGTGGGCAAGGCACTTGATTGATGATGATGTTTCCCCAGGACAGATGCATGTTCTCAAAATGTGTACTTTAATATGTTTGCTGCTGTTGAGCAATATGTTTTCAATACAGTTGTAACCTCCGCTAACAATGACCAATCTGTTGTGTATACCTTCCTGTTTTAAACACCACCCTTTATTGTTAATTATGGTACCAACTTTTGTGATCAATTATTAGCATTCTTTTTTTTATTGTAATGTGTTCTTGTCTGTCTACAGTGTGGACGTCTGCTACTTACGTGTTGCGAACGTGCTTCATAATTCTGTATTTCAGCAGCGAGCAATTTGATAGCAGACCGCTGTGTCGTGCTTTTTGACAACGGCATGGAGCGCCGACGGTACAGAAGACGATCATAAACAACTGAGTGTAAAATTGCCTTGTAAATCCAAAGAGATCAAAAGTGCTGCGGCTGGTTTTGCAACGTCATGTTAAGGATATGCAACTAACTTTATAAATGTCTACATTAATGTTCATCTACAAGATTTCGATTATTGCTATGTAAATGCCAATGGGCACGCATGTGATAATGATCGTTGTTCAGTTTATATCGCTATACAATGTATATCGCTGCATTCTGTCTATTTTCAAAGAATGTCTACGGCTTTACAATATCTGTCAGTACAGAATACAAAATAAAACTACAGGCAAAAACAAAAACATTGTAATGAAAATGTCAAGGGAAAAAAAATAACTAGCGAAGAGAACCGATAACCCGTACAAGACGAGGTCAATTTACATTTTGAAGGTAAATCATGAGAAGAAGAAAAACCTAGGTATGCGACGACAATGGAAAATATGGAGAGGAAAAGAAGCAGATGGAGACCAGAACATAAAACTGACAGCTGAGCTCTTTATTTCCCATAAGACATAGCTGTCGGGTGATAGCTGATATCTGTTAGAGGCACAATTGATGACAAATCATTGGTAATCTACATTTATGGTAGCCAATTGTAAAACACAATGAAATGGGTACAAGCATGTTGAAGTTTTGTTTAGTTGCCTCTAACTAACTGTGACATGTACAAACATACATAACATATTGCCCGAAGCACAGGCGTGATATTCAGTCACACATGGTGTGCTGATTGGTACACAAAGGGATAACATCGTGGCATGGAAGAACATGCATATAAAAAATAACTGACATTCCAGGAAACAGAACAGTGGGTGCAGCAGAGATTTCTAAACTTTTAATGTAGTGACAAACTAAACATAATTTTGTGACGGAGTAGTTCATTCTGCTAGCAAACCAGCGGTTATAACAGACCCCAGTAATATGCATTAATTACTTTCGCGCTAAAAATCTTCACTTTACAGCCGACACAATAATATATCGTGATATACAGTGTGTAATGCTCTTGTGTACTGTCTTTGTTGGGCAAAAAGGTCTATAAAAAGAGCATAGACATAAACACACGGTACATCAATCACAAGTAGATATTCGCACTAAAATAAAGATAAGTAAATACTATAGGAAAACTGCTAAATTGTACTACTCATATTATAACAGTAACAGGAATAGTTCTTCGACACTTGGTATTTACGTGCAGTGCATTGATATCAAAAGTACACATGTATTTTCCTTTAACTGAGTTTCTGGGTGGGCTGCGTGGTCTCGATGCGTGCTAGAGGTTCCGGGTTCAATCCCCGGTAAGGGCTGAGATTTTTGTCACAAGGATTTTGACTTCTAGTAATTCTCCCTGGTCACTGGGTACTGAGATCGGATGCTCATGTGTCACGTAAAAAAAATCCCTTGGCAGTTGCAAATCGAAAAGAGAAGCCTAACGGCGCTGCCTGGGCAAATATTTGAAGTTAAAAATCTACCTAAAGTATTACAGGATCCTCGCAGGTACTACAGAGCCTGAGCACTGTGCTGAGCTTCTTCGGACTCAGACTTAAGTTAAAAGAAGATGGGATCATTTATGTGTTACTACGTGTGTGCCAAGATGTTGCTACGTTGTTAAAACCTCAAACCTCAAACTCAGTTTCTGATTCTTGAATACAACAGACTCCTTCCAGCCCAGCCCCAATTCTCCATAGCTACATCTTTAAAGCTGTGTCCTGGTGCGTTAAATATTCCATAAATCTCTAAAGCACTCAAACGTTCAGAGCTAGAGCCTCTAGTTTCGCCTCCTTACCCACCAGTCAAGGGTAAACCGGAATACGTGCGCCATGATTAAATAAGACGATACATGCAGACGTGATTTCTTGTCTGCCACCCCTTAGAAACATCACGTGACGTATCGACCTCCGGTTCTACTCCTTCCCTAACAAAGTAATAACAATAACAACTGGGCGTCCCTCTCGAAGACTCCCTCTGTATCCCCGGTTAGAATTTCGAAGACTCCCTCTGTATCCCCGGTTAGAATTTCGAAGACTCCCTCTGTATCCCCGGTTAGAATTTCGAAGACTCCCTCTGTATCCCCGGTTAGAATTTGATGGTTTGTAAGTGTAATTTCATCTCCTCGAAAAGGTTTTTTTTTTGGGAGGGGGGCGGGAAAAGGGGGGAAGGGGGGGGGGGGAGTTAATAATAATTGTTTATCTTTTTAATTTTTAAAACCCATATTTTCCAGCAATATTGAACTGTGGCAATAACGACAGCGAATCATTGAAAGCATTACATTCAAAGTAGCATAATATGCACTACTTTATGTTCACTGTTATATTACAGTCATCATTATCATGAAGTGCCTTGCCGACTGGCGTGGCCTCTCCACAACCTATTATCTCCAATAGCATGTATCTGTTTATGTGATGACATTCATTCGTGCCACGACAAAACGCTGCTAAAATCTTTCCCCGTTGTCTTCCCCCATCCCTCTTTCCGTAAGTCTAACAGGTGCTCACTGCATATTCCAGTTTTCCTCTTATCACAACATTGCCATAAAAAAGAACTATCTCCTTCTGATGTTTGCAAGTTTTCTACAGGAAATCTTTAATTACAATTCTAATAATTAATTAATTTTTTTAGAAATACAAGTAGAATTCTAGCACATACTAGCGTTTGTAATTAATATTCAGTTGTTGTAGGTTATACTTATCAATATCTGTTACAAATAAATGAATGAAAAGCAAATTTTAGAACTCTTATGAAAAGAGAAAAACTAGAAAATATTAACACTACAGATTTTTGGAAGAGATAGAGAAGGCAACGCGAAATGACTCGTGACTTCCCTGTGTCATGTCGTATAGGGCTTTCAGTGCATGAACTAATATATTCTGTTGGAGATCTTCAGTTGTGGAGAGGCATAATCACTCACGCCAGTGGGCAAGCAATAGGTGAAGATGATAATAGTTGTGCAATTTCTATCGCTATACAATGTATATCGCTACTTTATGCATGTTTCAACAGAATGTCTACGACTATACAAAGATGATGATGATGACGTTCAACCCCATCAGGGCATTACACTGAAGGATTAATTTCCGGTGAAACAAATTGCCCCCATCCGGATGAGGGTTACCACGGTACAGGTCCCAGAAACCCCGTTCAACCCACTGAGTTATAATTGGGCCCCTAGCAACAACGAGGGTAGTGCTTAAAACAAAGACAAATTGCGTCCCACATGGAGAACGAAAACTGACTATACAACTGTCTACGTTACTTCTTTTTAAAGTCCATGCCGTGTGGCGTTGGTAGTCATGTCTATCCATAACCTTTTGTGTCGAGTACTTTCAATCAACTCTGACACAGAAGATCTTCCATGCCATGATGTCAAACTGTCCAGCATTTGTTCTCTACGTCTCTTTCTGTCTCTCCTCACGATGTACTCGAGTTTTCTCCCTCTCATCACATGACCAAAGAAAGTAGATTGTCTCTTTCTGAT
>CAJHNH020001706.1:62530-92530 GCA_905116865.2 Candidula unifasciata
GTTGACTCTCTCACAGGTCAGGACACAAGAACTGCATCAGAGCCCAACAAAGCTCTTGGAGACTGGTTCTCTGGATTGATGACAAAGGTGTCTGCAATTGACCACTAGTCCTGGAAATCACAAACAAGCTCTTGCCATGTTCAGGTAGTGGCACAATGGGCAGGACTTTTTGGTATGCTTGGTGTTCAGAATGGTATGGGCTGGTTGCTGTTTGCTGGACTGTGATTCGTCTGCCTGATCTCTAAAGAGGTATCATCCCAAGCTTAGGAAATCTTCCCATATAGAACTGGTACTTTGAATGCGCCAATTATCTACATAGACTGTATACACGTCTTGACACTTAGGAATCAGGCGAGAGAATGCCGCTCAAATCTAAACTCGGCGTCTCTAGGAAAGAAGTCCCTTGTCTTCATGCCTAATTAGTAAACCTGCTTACAGGAATTTCTGAATTAAACACCAGAAATCTTCAACCTACAGTTGCAAGTTTGAAAATGAAGATTTATCAAAGCAACTAGAGTGTCTAGAAATGAATATATCACCAGATAGAGGTATATATCAATATAAGGGACTATAAACCCCTCCGGACGGGTTTAAGTTTGAGTGTCTGTATGCCGGTGTATATCCATGCGCGTTTAACACACTCCACACACACACACACACACACACACAGAGAGAGAGAGAGAGAGAGAGAGAGAGAGAGAGAGAGAAGCACGCACACGCTCACACACATACATACATTCATACATACATACATACATACATCACATCCCCACTGTCACACATACACCTCCGCCCACACATGCACACATGCGTAGAAACATTTCGGTGTATGCTGTGGAACAGTCAGAGATAGAGAACGGCGCCGATCAATTAACTTCCTACTTTTGGCGAGCGAGCCGATCGATCCGCTGCTTCATTGTACTCATGAATATGAAACCGACAAATTATGGCTAATGAGATGACATTCTCATGAATGCCTTACTCCGGGATGTGAACAACTATGCCGTCTGAACATTCCAAAAGATCCATGCTTGTGTCAGGGCGACACTGGTGATTTGTCGGCCAGTAGGCAATTAAAATAGTACATAAAGAGGTCGGGCCTGCGTTGGTCTAGGGGCTAGACGCTCGCCTACAGTTGTGTAGACAGTGGGTTCAAATCTCAACTTGCCTGCCGAAAAGTAGAACATATCAGCTTTACATTATCACAATAAAAAACGGCGAGTGAACGTTGCGGCTAGGAAGCCCTCAGCAGCACATGGGAGAATAGGTAATGTTACAATTAGGAATAAGAATACATAAAAAAAACTTTCAAGCAAGGTCTCCCCAAGGAAAATCCACATGTCCATATGGCAAGTTGCAGCTCTGAAACACGCCTGAATACACGGAATGAATACTAGTCAGAAAAAAGTATAATTAATAGCATGGTTATATCTTCTATTTATTTTGTCTGCATTAGTCTTGAAAAGGGCGGTTGGCACTCTATGTTGTGATTTTCAGCTTGGATTCGATAATAGCTCATTTCGGCACAACACATTTAATTTGAGCAAATCCCTAATTATGTGCATATCACACCTTGCTTATTGAAGGGAAGGTGGCCTGTTTTGTTGTTGTTGCCCACCTTGGGTTGCCCAGAATCCATACAGAGTTGGTTACATTTTAACTCTCTCCCTACCAATCAACGCATCACGTGTTTACTGTTTACTTCTTACAACAGAGCTTTCCAAACTGTTTGTGTTGCTAACACACTTTGTATACAAACACAGTTTCGCTACACAGTATTGCCCAATCAGAGGTTAAAAACGGGTACATATAAGGTTTTACCTTTAGTCGACACATGTTCACACTGCAGTCGAAACACCTAGTGTGTCGCAACATACAGTTGGAAACGCTCTGCTTTACATAGTAGGCTGTACTAAACACTTTGTTCCTAGGCAATTGTGACAATAACCAGTCATATGACAAATAGTGCTTGTGTTCTTTAGTGATGTGCTTTAAACGCTTCTGGATTTAAACTGTTTTCACTGCAGGTTTTAAATACTTAGGACTCTTTGAGTTCAAAATATTCTTGACTGCTACTCAGAGATGTCGCAGCCTAGCTGTAAACACAAGACAGTGTGCCAACCTTCCTCTTGAAGGGCGAATTCAGAAGACATTGTCACCAAGGCGATGTTACAAGTGTAAAGCGCGTTACCTATATTTCGACAGCCAAACTTGACCCTTGGCATATCGTCTCTAGAGTATATAGATACTAAGGAAAAAACGTTTTGCACACGCACATCTAAACATCATTAGTGGGCTAGGCTCACAGAAAAGCATGACCGCCCACACCAGTGACTATATACTTATGAAGAACACTTATGTAATACCTGTTTCCTTCTTACAATCGCG
This sequence comes from Candidula unifasciata, assembly GCA_905116865.2. Lineage (NCBI taxonomy): Eukaryota > Metazoa > Mollusca > Gastropoda > Stylommatophora > Geomitridae > Candidula > Candidula unifasciata. The sequence goes on from CAJHNH020001706.1 coordinate 64,919, forward strand.
TGTCTTTCAGTACGAATACGAGTCAGTATGAATTAATTTCTAACTATTACATTAATGGCATCAGCGAATTCGCAATATTCTCCTGAGACAGCTGCATTGTGTCTACCATATACTGTATGAATAATTGTCATGTACATTCCACTTGCAACTCAAACTGAACAGATCCCGTTGTCCCCAAAGAGTTTGCGGTAAGCTTGCTGTCTGTCTGATGAGAAAAAGCTTATGTGCCACTGACGTTAATGGTTTGCTGAAAATGCTCACATGCCTTTCTCTCTAAACACACATACATACACACATACATACACACACACGCACATTATACAAACGTGGATGCATACACACAAGCATACAAAGGTAGATGGTACAGATACCTAGGTGAGAGTTATTTTCCCCTGCATGGTTCTAGGACGTCATTTCGGGAGTGGCTGTGGAGGGTGGTAATTGGGGAAAGGGGGGGGGGGGGGGGATTGGGATTGGCGCTTAGCTGTCAACCTTTCTGCAAAAATATTTGTCCTTTATTCTCATTATCTTCCTGAGTATCCCCCTCTACACAAGACGATAATTAGCATAATGTTCTCACAAATCTACCTCATTACCCATATCATTCATGCTCCACTTGAACACGTATTTATATCGTAGTAGAGAAAGACCTCGAAATTGTCTACCTATCTGTAATTTACCATACAGAATGTACTTATGTACTCTCCTATCCTTCACGCTCCAAGTGTGATCCAGCCACCTGAGCCTTCGGAGACTGAGCACTGAGAAAACTGTTGTGATACCTGCACTTTCAGTACCTCAGTCTTTGTGAACTTCTCCTGCCACTCAATGCCAAAAATTATTCGCAGTCATCGGATGGGAAAGCTTTTTGGCTATTTATCCTGGTGCGAAAAAGCTGACCAGGTTTCACCGCCGCAAAGAAGAGTGGAAAGAGCACAAGCCTAATGACAGAAAAAAGTCAACAGCTTCAGGTTGCGGGATTTACTAAGGTGGCGATCCGAACATATATGCACTGAATGGTTCCACCTGCAGTTAGGATGATCTCACGACTAAATGGTCAACTTTTTAAGCAGTATTTTACATCTTTTTTTTTTTTCCTCTGTATCAATCGCCATTTGTTTCCATCATAAGATGTCTGCAGTAAACACTGGATGTCATGGATGTCTCTTCTTCATCAGACATTATGTCTTCTTGTTTCTTTCGCCTAAAAAAAGCTCCCTTTGAAGTTTCAAATTACTGTCATAGCCGGCACACGGAGGTGGGGATGAGCTCTCTCGTCTCACCAAATACAACCAAGGTATGTTTATTTATCACACCCGACAGCAAATGTCCAACTCCTCGTTCCTAGAGGAACGGTACAAACATTTAGCCCACAATGAGAAGGGGACGACGACGAGTCTGGCACCGTAACAGCCGACTGCTCCTAGAGTACGATCATAGGGTACCCTAGCAACACAAGTTGCTTACGTCGGAGGGAACCAGACAGGAGGCGCACCACAGTAGTCAGGATGCCAAGTCCACACGCAAAGGAAATATGTCGCCATCAGAACAACATCAGTTAAATACAGAGTTAGCTACACCCCCTCTCCCCCCCCCCCCCCCCCCCACACACACACACACATACACACAGAGTTAATACACAGCAATCCTCCATCAGTAAAATGCACAACAAATTTTCACAGAGGTTACTTGTTTAAAAACGTCATCATCACATGCCATATACGGCCATATTTGGATCGAATTACAATAGATATGTGTTGTATTATGGTTATGAAAAGTGTCTGGAGAATAATAGGAATCACATTAGGCCCCTGTAGTATCTTCCCGTTTCTTTCATGCAGACTGTGATGAGAGTGACGTTCTGCAAAGGACCTGCTACATGATGGTGATGAGCAACTTCATACATCACATCTAACGTGTATACATCTCTTCGTGTCTGAAGACATTAAGAATCAAAATGTTTATACAGGTTGTTATTTTAAAAACTGAATGCAAAAACATTGCTACCGAAATGCAATCAAGGACCGCAAACATAACACAGGTAGATACATTTCACTGCCGGACGGTTACTGTACATACTTTTTGTTTCTTTTTCTAACCGTTTAGTTTTTCGAACGTCTTTGATATTAATTGTTTTTCAACGTAAATTCGCAACATGTTTGTAAAAAATATTCGTCCGTTAAATTTTCCACTTGCATGTTTCTTGATATTTATTTACTTCGTTTGTCAAATCATTTCCAGAATTCCCCTTCCTCCAGTAAACATGCCCGTAATTTTCATTTTTGTTCTTGTTATAATTGACATAAATGATCTATCTAGCAACTGCTGCACCTGAAAACAGCTGTGTGTTTATTTACTGTACCTGAAAATTTCACAAATACACGTACTTGTGAAATACTATAACTGTTTTTCTTTAAATTGTTGTTGAGAGGTGAATGTAGTCATTAAACAAAAATGCCAATTACGTATCCTTCAAGAAATTTTGCAGAACCAATTCCAGCAGGTTTTTTTTTTGGGGGGGGGCGAGGGTGGGGGGGGGGGGATGGGGGGGTTTGCTTGTGATTAACTAGGCAATTTTACATTCAGAAGTTTGTCATTGCCAACTGTACGGTCGGCTCACGATATTACTGTCAAAACCAACTCAATGTGGTATTCTGCTATATCACCCGTAGCTGAATTCGAACCCGGTACCTCGGAATTACGAAGCGTGTTCGCAACGCCTAGCCACAGTAGTGAAAATGCAGTCATAATGTAGTTATAATGCAACCATAATGTAGTTATAATACAGTCATAATGTAGTTATAATGCAGTCATAATGTAGTTATAATGCAACCATAATGTAGTTATAATGCAGTCATAATGTAGTTATAATGCAACCATAATGTAGTTATAATGCAGCCATAATGTAGTTATAATGCAGCCATAATGTAGTTATAATGCAGTCATAATGTAGTTATAATGCAACCATAATGTAGTTATAATGCAACCATAATGTAGTTATAATGCAGTCATAATGTAGTTATAATGCAACCATATTGTAGTTATAATGCAGCCATAATGTAGTTATAATGCAGTCATCATGTAGTTATAATGCAACCATAATGTAGTTATAATGCAACCATAATGTAGTTATAATGCAACCATAATGTAGTTATAATGCAGTCATAATGTAGTTATAATGCAACCATAATGTAGTTATAATGCAGCCATAATGTAGTTATAATGCAGCCATAATGTAGTTATAATACAGCCATAATATAGTTATAATGCAACCATAATGTAGTTATAATGCAACCATAATGTAGTTATAATGCAGTCATAATGTAGTTATAATGCAACCATAATGTAGTTATAATGCAGTCATAATGTAGTTATAATGAAACCATAATGTAGTTATAATGCAGTCATAATGTAGTTATAATGCAACCATAATGTAGTTATAATGCAACCATAATGTAGTTATAATGCAGTCATAATGTAGTTATAATGCAACCATAATGTAGTTATAATGCAACCATAATGTAGTTATAATGCAGCCATAATGTAGTTATAATGCAACCATAATGTAGTTATAATGTAACCATAATGTAGTTATAATGCAGTCATAATGTAGTTATAATGCAACCATAATGTAGTTATAATGCAGCCATAATGTAGTTATAATGCAGCCATAATGTAGTTATAATACAGCCATAATGTAGTTATAATGCAACCATAATGTAGTTCTAATGCAACCATAATGTAGCTATAATGCAGTCATAATGTAGTTATAATGCAACCATAATGTAGTTATAATGCAGTCATAATGTAGTTATAATGCAGCCATAATGTAGTTATAATGCAGTCATAATGTAGTTAAAATGCAACCATAATGTAGTTATAATGCAACCATAATGTAGTTTTAATGCAGTCATAATGTAGTTATAATGCAGTCATAATGTAGTTATAATGCAACCATAATGTAGTTATAATGCAACCATAATGTAGTTATAATGCAGTCATAATGTAGTTATAATGCAACCATAATGTAGTTATAATGCAACCATAATGTAGTTATAATACAACCATAATGTAGTTATAATGCAGCCATAATGTAGTTATAACGCAGTCACCTGCGTTGGGGAGAGAAGTGTAAGATCTTCGATTATGCTGGGCTTCGATATTCATTGTGTGACGTCCAGATCTCTTCCTGGTCGTACTCTGCGAGGGGGTGTCGCATGACAGCCCACACCCCTCTAGTCATGGACCGGCCCATGCCCTGGCATCTCTAAGGTAATGAACAATTTTCAAATCTGAGACTTTCCTCCTTGAGTAAATAGTCCTTCTTTGATACTTTTGGGTCTAGATATCAAGGTGAACACTTATTTCCTTCCTAAATCTACTAGAAGTGAATTATGGCACATAATTAATCATAAGTAGGGGATGACTAGGTCTATTGAAGCTTAATTCCTTGGCCGCATTACCACAACTCTTGGGCGGAAGGAATCTTCCCGCATCTTTCAAAGTCCTTGGTTCGTTTCTCCCGTGCGTCGTTTTGCTCACGATTGCAGTCTTTACAGAGATCACTGGGGATCGTCAACGGAGCTTCCGAGTTCGTGCTTTGTGAGACGATCTAGCCAAGCAGCTAGCCGTTCTGCTGAGAGAGCTAAAGCCATATGGGATAAAAGCCAGTGCAAAGAAGTCGATCCTTACGAGACTTGACTAACTTTATCTTTCACTTCTTTACTCAATTTGCAAAAATCTATAAATTATCTCTTAACCAATGTGTGCTTGGCATTGTCGACGCTAGACTAATATTGGCGGGGGAAAAAATATTGCTCACTATGCCGGCGATTTGGCGCATACAACTATCTTGGCATATGAGCACTAATCACTTGTCCACCATCGCTCCTAGTCGTACATTACTCAAGTATCCAAAAATCGCATTCGTTAGGAAGAATGGCCAATAACGAAGCCAACTTTGACCTGCCAAGACTGGCTAAAATTTTAACGACAGCGGTCAATTGTCAGCCCACGCATTTTCTCTTTTCAATTTCTCCTAGTCTAGTGTAGGCTATCAAGTCTCGTGACATACCTGACACATCTTTGATTTATTATTTTATGTTCTGTCCCTTTTTTAACACCAACACGTAGGATTATTTAATCTATTTGCTTGTCATTGCCTCCACCTCCTTCCCGTTCTCTCTCTCTCTCTCTCTCTCTCTCTCTCTCTCTCTCTCCTCTCTCTCTCTCTCTCTCTCTCTCTAACTCTTTTTCTGTCGCTTTCTTTCTTTCTTTCTGTTTGAGTCGCTGGATGTTACTTTTTGAATATGGAATTCCCCCCCCCCCCCCCCCATTTTGTTTACACTAAACACACCAACCCCCCCCCCTCTCCAAGGGGTTTACATATATATATATATATGTGTGTGTGTGTGTGTGTGTGTGTGTATCCTAACTCTAAAACAAAGAAACTAACGGCTTCCAGTTTAGAGAATCAGCAATGTAATGTCCATCATTACTAATCCTAACTCTAAAACAAAGAAACTAAAGGCTTCCACTCTAGAGAATCAGCAATGTAATGTCCATCATTACTAATCAACTCTAAAACAAAGAAACTAAAGGTTGCACTCTAGAGAATCAGCAATGTAATGTCTGTTATTACTAATCCTAACTCTAAAACAAAGAAACTAAAGGCTTCCACTCTAGAGAATCAGCAATGTAATGTCCATCATTACTAGCCCTAACTCTAAAACAAAGAAACCAAAGGCTTCCACTCTAAAGAATCAGCAATGAAATGTCCGTCATTACTAACCCTAACTCTAAAACAAAGAAACTAAAGGCTTCCACTCTAGAGAATCAGCAATGTAATGTCCATCATTACTAACCCTAACTCTAAAACAAAGAAACTAAAGGTTGCACTCTAGAGAATCAGCAATGTAATGTCCATCATTACTAACCCTAACTCTAAAACAAAGAAACTAAAGGTTGCACTCTAGAGAATCAGCAATGTAATGTCCATCATTACTAACCCTAACTCTAAAACAAAGAAACTAAAGGTTGCACTCTAGAGAATCAGCAATGTAATGTCTGTTATTACTAGCCCTAACTCTAAAACAAAGAAACTAAAGACTTCCACTCTAGAGAATCAGCAATGTAATGTCCATCATTACTAACTCTAACTCTAAAACAAAGAAACTAAAGGCAGACAGGCAGACAGAGAGATATACTGGAAGACAAGCAGACAGAGAGATATACAGGAAGACAGGCAGTCAGAGAGATATACAGGAAGACAGGCAGACAGAGAGATATACAGGAAGACAGGCAGACAGAGAGATATACAGGAAGACAGGCAGACAGAGAGATATACAGGAAGACAGGCAGACAGAGAGATATACAGGAAGACAGGCAGACAGAGAGATATACAGGAAGACAGGCAGACAGAGAGATATACAGGAAGACAGGCAGACAGAGATATATACAGGAAGACAGGCAGTCAGAGAGATATACAGGAAGACAGGCAGACAGAGTTATATATACAGGAAGACAGGCAGACAGAGATATATACAGGAAGACAGGCAGACAGAAATATATATACAAGAAGACAGGCAGACAGAGATATATATACAGGAAGACAGGCAGATAGAGATATATGTACAGGAAGACAGGCAGACAGAAATATATATATATACAGGAAGACAGGCAGACAGAGATATATATACAGGAAGACAGGCAGACAGAGATATATATACAGGAAGACAGGCAGACAGAGATATATACAGGAAGACAGGCAGACAGAGATATATACAGGAAGGCAGGCAGACATAGAGATATACAGGAAGACAGGCAGACAGAGAGATGTACAGGAAGACAGGCAGACATAGAGATATACAGGAAGACAGGCAGACATAGAGATATACAGGAAGACAGGCAGACAGAGATATATACAGGAAGACAGGCAGACAGAGAGATATACAGGAAGACACTCAGGCAGAGATATATATACAGGAAGACAGGCAGACATAGAGATATACAGGAAGACAGGCAGACATAGAGATATACAGGAAGACAGGCAGACAGAGATATATATACAGGAAGACAGGCAGACATAGAGATATACAGGAAGACAGGCAGAAAGAGATATATATACAGGAAGTCAGGCAGACAGAGATATATATATACAGGAAGACAGGCAGACAGAGATATATATACAGGAAGACAGGCAGACAGAGATATATATACAGGAAGACAGGCAGACAGAGATATATATACAGGAAGACAGGCAGACAGAGATATATACAGGAAGACAGGCAGACAGAGATATATACAGGAAGACAGGCAGACATAGAGATATACAGGAAGACACTCAGGCAGAGATATATATACAGGAAGACAGGCAGACATAGAGATATACAGGAAGACAGGCAGACATAGAGATATACAGGAAGACAGGCAGACAGAGATATATATACAGGAAGACAGGCAGACATAGAGATATACAGGAAGACAGGCAGAAAGAGATATATATATACAGGAAGACAGGCAGACAGAGATATATATACAGGAAGACAGGCAGACAGAGATATATATACAGGAAGACAGGCAGACAAAGAGATATACAGGAAGACAGGCAGACAGAGATATATATACAGGAAGACAGGCAGACAGAGATATATATAAAGGAAGACAGGCAGACAGAGATATATATACAGGAAGACAGGCAGACAGAGATATATATACAGGAAGACAGGCAGACAGAGATATATATACAGGAAGACAGGCAGACATAGAGATATACAGGAAGACAGGCAGACAGAGAGATGTACAGGAAGACAGAGAGATATACAAGAAGACAGGCAGACAGAGAGATGTACAGGAAGACATAGAGATATACAAGAAGACTGGCAGACAGAGAGATGTACAGGAAGACAGAGAGATATACAAGAAGACAGGCAGACAGAGAGATGTACAGAAAGACAGAGAGATATACAAGAAGACAGGCAGACAGAGAGATGTATAGGAAGACAGAGAGATATACAAGAAGACAGGCAGACAGAGAGATATACAGGAAGACAGGCAGACAGAGAGATATACAGGAAGACAGGCAGACAGAGAGATATACAGGAAGACAGGCAGACAGAGAGATATACAGGAAGACAGGCAGACAGAGAGATATACAGGAAGACAGACAGACAAAGGGATATATAGGAAAACAGGCAGACAAAGGGATATATGGGAAGATAGGCAGACAGAGAGATGTACAGGAGGACAGGCAGACAGAGATATATACATGAAGACAGGCAAACAGAGAGATATATAGAAAGACAGACAGACATAGAGATATACAGGAAGACAGGCGGACAGAGATATATAAAGGAATACAGGTAGACAGAGTGACATACAGGAAGATAGACAGACACAGGGATATATACGAAGACAGATAGACACAGAGATATACAGGAAGAAAGACAGACATAGATATATACAGGAAGATAGGCAAACAGAGTGATATACAGAAAGACAGACCGCCGATTTACAAGAAGACAGGCAGACAGAGTGATAAAGCGGAAGAAAGACAGACAGATATACAGGAAGACAGACATACTGAAGGGCTATAACACATGAAGTAGGCTCCTTAATAGATAAGTAAACGAAAGACAAATATGAATACATTGAGGCAAACACGAAAATAGACAGACAGGATAAAGGCAGTCAGACAGAAAAATAATGCAACCAGAAAGACAGACACACAGACAAGAGAGAAAGATATGTGAGCAAACAGACTGACAGTCAATCCCCCCCCCCCCCCCAAAAAAAAAAGTTTATAAAGATAATAACATTTCCACGTCAGCGACGCACCGGGCATAGTTCGACTTATATTTGTATTAGGCAGTCGTGACTCGCTGAGTGATGAGGTCAGCACTATGTTGGCCTGCTTTGCTTCTCTAGCCATTTCCTAGTACATATCTCAAGCTCATCCGACCTGAAAGGCAAGATAGGATATCCAACCAGAGACTGCAATCATACTTCAGGGTATCAAGTTTACCTGGGTACGTTTCTATTATGTTCCATTCATAATCTTCCGTTTGAATTATCTTACTAGCGCATCATGTCATCAAGATAAATTAATCCCAGTCCATATTTAAAGAAGCGAGGTCGTAACACAGCGTTGTCAGTAATGAAGATACTCATGATGACAAATTACTATTTGCTTCAACTGCTCCGTGTGTGACATCCGGCAATTTCCCAGGCCAGCCTGAAACCGTAGATGAATCAGCTACGACAACTTTTAGTGCTGTGTCGTAAAATACATGAAGTTTCAGTTTTCTTCAACTGTGGCGTCGATCCAGCCTCAGGAACTGCATTCAAGATTATCAAACAACATCTCTGGGATTTATGTGGACAAGAAACCTTTCTTAAAATTTACTAAACTTTGTATTTTTTTTCTTCATCTTCTTCTGCGTTTGCTTTTAAAAGGGCGACTGACACGTTGTGTTGTGGATTACAGCTAGGCTGTGGTATCTACGACATTCGACCCAGCACATGTAAAGGCGTCTGCTATAAACTTTTCTGTAACAGCCTGGATAACGACAAAAGACTACAGCTCAGCAGCTTGAAGATCTTGATTTAGTCTGGCTCAAATATGACCGACAGGCTACATAACAAGCTTTTAGTCTTAGACAGTAAGATGTGGGGAAATCTGGCCACTGGGTATACAACGGCCGACAGACTGAGATTTGGCCTTCTTCCATTTGGTTGTCAGTCGGTATGGTCAAGACTCCCTATTTGCCGTCGTTGGCTGCACCAAGTCTCAACGCACAGGTGTGTCAGATCGGACCAGCTGAGCGACGCTAGATTGGCTCGTGTTCGCGATAATAGTACGTTCTTGTGGTTAGATGGTTTTAGAATTAATTTCCATTCTGTATTCTTGCTGGGAGATAGTTTGATGGCAGGCCGCTATAAGAGATTTGTTGGCATATTGAAGCTTAACGCACATGTTAAATAGGCTTCGGTTTTTTGCCAATAGTTGAGGTAATCTCGCTGAGCGTATGGTGTCATTATTGTATTTCCTTGTTAGCTGGAGATAATTCATGTTTTAGACTCTGGTCGTGCACGTTAGTTGTTGTTAATGTTGTTCGTGGACCATGCTGATGTTATGTTGGTTAAAAAAAACAGATGTTCAATGTAGAAACCATAGTTCCAGTTGTTTTTCCGTTCAGCTTAGGATTTGTAGTTAGTATACCTAGTTTAGTTTATTTGTTGCTTGGCTAATCTAGACTTTACACAGACGATTTCTTGTCAGAGTGAGATATTACTGATCTTACCCACGCCTAAAAGAACGTTTTCTCTTTTTTCTTGTTACTGAGGCAGCTTATGGTTGGGTTTTGGCTCCCACTCGCCACGTGACATTGTTTAGAGCTCTGTCGGATGACGAGATTTCAAGGAGTAGATTTTCATATTATCCTTTATAGTTATCTCTTCTCTTTACTTCATTACAAGTTACCCCCTCTGCTTTTGCTTCTAGTACATTTCCACAGGAAGCCAGTACTCTAAGCATGCGCATTTAGGGCTGATGTTATTAAATCCCTAATTATCCCCTTTTACGACTCCCCCCCCCCCCTACCTTTAATGTTAGGCCTTGCAACCCATACGGGGGGACAAAGCATGTTTAAAGATGATAGTACTAATTTCATTGCATCGAGTATTGTCACATGCAACTTCGTCTCCCGCCTCTGCTATATTCTTCATCGATCCTTCCATCAGAACACTTTTATCGGGAAGCAAGTCGCCTGGGAGTAAGTTATTGTGAAGTCCACATCCTAACATTCATTTAGGGTATATTTCCATCCGTCCGTCTATCTATCTATCTATCTATCTATCTATCTATCTATCTATCTATCTATCTATCTATCTATCTATCTATCTATCTATCTATCTATCTATCTATCTATCTATCTATCTATCTATCTATCTATCTATCTATCTATCTATCTATCTATCTATCTATCTATCTATCTATCTATCTATCTATCTATCTATCTATCTATCTATCTATCTATCTATCTATCTATCTATCTATCTATCTATCTATCTATCTATCTATCTATCTATCTATCTATCTATCTATCTATCTATCTATCTATCTATCTATCTATCTATCTATCTATCTATCTGTCTGTCTGTCTGTCTGTCTGTCTGTCTGTCTGTCTGTCTGTCTGTCTGTCTGTCTGTCTGTCTGTCTGTCTGTCTGTCTGTCTGTCTGTCTGTCTGTCTGTCTGTCTGTCTGTCTGTCTGTCTGTCTGTCTGTCTGTCTGTCTGTCTGTCTGTCTGTCTGTCTGTCTGTCTGTCTGTCTGTCTGTCTGTCTGTCTGTCTGTCTGTCTGTCTGTCTGTCTGTCTGTCTGTCTGTCTGTCTGTCTGTCTGTCTATCCATCTATCTATCTATCCATCTATCCATCCATCCATCCATTCATCCATCCATCCATCCATCCATCGATCGATCGATCGATCGGTCGGTCGGTCGGTCGGTCGGTCGGTCGGTCGGTCTGTCTGTCTGTCTGTCTGTCTGTCTGTCTGTCTGTCTGTCTGTCTGTCTGTCTGTCTGTCTGTCTGTCTGTATCTGTCTCTCTCTCTCTATCTATCTATCTATCTATCTATCTATCTATCTATCTATCTATCTATCTATCTATCTATCTATCTATCTATCTATCTATCTATCTATCTATCTATCTATCTATCTATCTATCTATCTATCTATCTATCTATCTATCTATCTATATCTATCTATCTATCTATCTATCTATCTATCTATATCTATCTATCTATCTATCTATCTATCTATCTATCTATCTATCTATCTATCTATCTATCTATCTATCTATCTATCTATCTATCTATCTATCTATCTATCTATCTATCTATCTATCTATCTATCTATCTATCTATCTATCTATCCCTGCCTGTCTCCCTGCCTGTCTGTCTGCCTGTCTGTCTGTCTGTAAAATGTGAGTCAGTCTGTCTATCTGCGAATTTATATATAAATATATGTGTGTGTGTTTATATGTGTATGTACACATAATGTGTGTGGTGTGTGTATCTCTATGTGTGTCTGTGGCTGTTTAAAAAAATGAAGAATTCTAACACTTTCCATATTACCGGCAAACGTTTTACTGATTTTTTTTTTTAAATGTAAAAAGGACACGAGCTGCAACTGTGGCTTGCTCCTGACAGAATAAGTGATGACACAACGATGACAAGGTAGACCGCTGCTTCCTGTCAGGGCCGGTTAGTTGTTTTCAGTTTCAATAAAGCCACTGACACGGTGACAGATGACGGTGTGCGATCTGTCAGTGAGCGACAACCCCGCGGTGAATGAACAACCAAAATAAGTCATCTAATGTGTCAATGTACTGAACATGACAGCTTAAGTTCACCAAACTTCGGATGCTCATCGTCACAGAATGACGTAGTCACCAGACAGGAGGTTTAAATAGTTTTAAATCTCTCAGATTTATTAAAATTATAGAACTAAGAATTATTGTAACTTTCAAACGCAGGTTTAATTCGAGCTTATTTCATAGTTAATAATTAATATTTATTTGCTGTTGTTGTTGATGATGATGTTTTTTATTACCTATTTAGCCATATTCGAATGAAATAATGATTGACATTAACGGCCAGAAGGGCAGAATGTTAGCTGGGCCTGCTTGCCCAAGTCTGAATTTTGGTAAAGTTCGTTCGCTCGTTCGTTTAGTACAGGGGTTCACACTTAACTCAGAACTGCGAACATGTCTTCTTCTTCTTCTTCGCGATCACTGGCTTCAAACTCGGGCGAAAAGTTCTGGTTACTTGTCCATTTCTGGACTCTAGTCCTGTTCCAGAAAACTGAGTGTTGCGTGCACATTCGTTTTATATGTCTGATTCATCTGAATGCAGACTGTTGGTTCCTTTCCTCTCAGGCAGATGTACTGCGACTTCTATTTAGTCTCTCTTACGACATGCTTTTGGGTAGGCAATGAATTCCAGAGAAATTTGACTAAAACGCTCAACAAAATGGGAAAGAGGAAAACGTGCAAACACAACGTAACGTTACGACCGGGCAGCCTTTTGCAAACATAAGTCCTTTAGTCCTGCAGTCACCCCCATAGTTTCACCATTTTTGGGTAGGCAGTAGGTTCATTCTTTCTTTCCCCACAATGGGGTCCCGGAATCCACACGGGGATGCTAGCATTGTTTTTAAAAATATTTTCTGTCTGCGAGGGACGGTTGTTCTTGCAATAGCCACAATACGATACCAAAAATGATAATGTGACGAATGATAGAAAACTAAAATTATTTAACTGAAACAATACAATATGTACCTAGAAAAACTTAAAGTGAACTTGCATTAGTAGTTGTGAGGTGGGGGGGGGGGAGGGGGCCTTAACCCTCTCACACATAGACAGGGGGTCCTCAAAGTGCCCCCACCCCAACTCACCCCAAGCGGTGGCGTCATGGCTTCATGTCGTTTGCCAGAGATTAGGTGGCCACGTGTTTGAATCTCTCTCTCTCTCTCTCTCTCTCTCTCTCTCTCTCTCTCTCTCTCTCTCTCTCTCTCTCTCTCTCTCTCTCTCTCTCCCTCTCTGACTAGAAGTTAAAACAAAACAAAATTACCGGGGTTTTATTGAGTAACAAGAAATGTTTCGGGAAGTAAAATCACGTGGCCTGATATTGATCACATCTCCCATTAAGTAATAATTTATTCTGAAAATTTGTGGAGCAACACTATATATTCTTCTTTTTTCTATAGTCCATGACACATTCCACTAGGCACTCATGGCTATACACAGCGTTTTGTCTTGTGTACTTTTAATCATTTCTGAAAGCGTTAATCTTCCATATCAGTGGCTCTCAACCTTTCGATTGCGGTGACACTTTAATACAGTTCCTCATGTTGTGTGTGACACTTTAATACAGTTCCCCATGTTGTGGTGACACTTTAATACAGTTCCTCACGCTGTGGTGACACTTTAATAACAGTTTCCTCATGTTGTGCTGACACTTCAATACACAAAGTTCCTCATGTTTTTGGTGACACTTTAATACAGTTTCCTCATGGTCATTTGTGGTGATACAAGTTAATACAGTTACTTTCAAGTGTTGACAAAAAATACATAGTCCTCATGTTGTGGCCGACATCTTGTGAAAAAAAACAGTTCCTCATGTTGTTCGGAAAATTTTTAAAACAAACATAGTTGCTCAACAATAGATGCGGACACTTCATGACCTTTTCATCCTGTTGTTACAGGTACAGGTCCTAGTCGTGGTGACACTTTAATACATGTTTTTAAATTTGTGCTGACACTTTAAAAAAGTTCCTCACGTTTGTGGTGAACACTTTAAAAAATCTAGCATCATCGGACAATAATCTGACAATTTTAAAAACTTTAAAAAACTTTCTAAAATGTATTTTTAGATAGACACTTTAAGTCAGTTCCTATAATATTGCTTAAGGAGTATGCTTTAATACATTCCTCATGTGTTCTACTCTTTAATATTAGCTTAGATTTTAGGGTGGGACACACACACAGCAAACTGACATTGACACTTTGAGAAAACTGAGTTGCTCAACTTTTGTGCGGACTCTTTAATAAAGTTCCTCACGTTGAGGTGACACTTTAATATTAAGTTTCTCAAGCTAAATTGGTTACACTTGAATAAAGTTTTTGTGTGACACTCATCATTCTACGCTGTGTGACACTTTAATACAGTTGCTCAAACTGACATTGAATACAGTTCCTCATTTGTGGTAACATTTGAAAAAATGCCGTGTTGTGACCCCTTAATACAGTTCCTCATGTTGTGGTGACACTTTAATACAGTTCCTCATGTTGTGGTGACACTTTAATACAGTTCCTCATGTTGTGGTGACACTTTAATACAGTTCCTCATGTTGTGGTGACACTTTAATACAGTTGCTCATGTTGTGGTGACACTTTAATACAGTTCCTCATGTTGTGGTGACACTTTAATACAGTTCCTCATGTTGTGGTGACACTTTAATACAGTTCCTCATGTTGTGGTGACACTTTAATACAGTTCCTCATGTTGTGCGGACACTTTAATACAGTTCCTCGTGTTGTAGTGACACTTTAATACAGTTCCTCATGTTGTGGTGACACTTTAATACAGTTCCTCATGTTGTGCGGACACTTTAATACAGTTCCTCGTGTTGTAGTGACACTTTAATACAGTTCCTCATGTCGTGGTGACACTTTAATACAGTTCCTCATTTTGTGGTGACACTTTAATACAGTTGCTCATGTTGTGGTGACACTTTAATACAGTTCCTCATGTTGTGGTGACACTTTAATACAGTTCCTCATGTTGTGGTGACACTTTAATACAGTTCCTCATGTTGTGGTGACACTTTAATACAGTTCCTCATTTTGTGGTGACACTTTAATACAGTTCCTCATGTTGTGGTGACACTTTAATACAGTTCCTCATGTTGTGGTGACACTTTAATACAGTTCCTCATGTTGTGGTGACACTTTAATACAGTTCCTCATGTTGTGGTGACACTTTAATACAGTTGCTCATGTTGTGCTGACACTTTAATACAGTTCCTCATGTTGTAGTGACACTTTAATACAGTTCCTCATGTTGTGGTGACACTTTAATACAGTTCCTCATTTTGTGCTGACACTTTAATACAGTTGCTCATGTTGTGCGGACACTTTAATACAGTTGCTCATGTTGTGCGGACACTTTAATACAGTTGCTCATGTTGTGCGGACACTTTAATACAGTTGCTCATGTTGTGGTGACACTTTAATACAGTTCCTCATGTTGTGGTGACACTTTAATACAGATCCTCATGTTGTGGTGACACTTTAATACAGTTGCTCATGTTGAGCTGACACTTTAATACAGTTCCTCATGTTGTGCGGACACTTTAATACAGTTCCTCATGTTGTAGTGACACTTTAATACAGTTCCTCATGTTGTGGTGACACTTTAATACAGTTCCTCATTTTGTGCTGACACTTTAATACAGTTCCTCATGCTGTGGTGACACTTTAATACAGTTCCTCATGTTGTGCGGACACTTTAATACAGTTCCTCATGTTGTGCGGACACTTTAATACAGTTCCTCGTGTTGTAGTGACACTTTAATACAGTTCCTCATGTCGTGGTGACACTTTAATACAGTTCCTCATTTTGTGCTGACACTTTAATACAGTTCCTCATGTTGTGGTGACACTTTAATACAGTTGCTCATGTTGTGCTGACACTTTAATACAGTTCCTCATGTTGTAATGACACTTTAATACAGTTCCTCATGTTGTGGTGACACTTTAATACAGTTGCTCATGTTGAGCTGACACTTTAATACAGTTCCTCATGTTGTGCGGACACTTTAATACAGTTCCTCATGTTGTAGTGACACTTTAATACAGTTCCTCATGTTGTGGTGACACTTTAATACAGTTCCTCATTTTGTGCTGACACTTTAATACAGTTCCTCATGCTGTGGTGACACTTTAATACAGTTCCTCATGTTGTGCGGACACTTTAATACAGTTGCTCATGTTGTGCGGACACTTTAATACAGTTGCTCATGTTGTGGTGACACTTTAATACAGTTCCTCATGTCGTGGTGACACTTTAATACAGTTCCTCATTTTGTGCTGACACTTTAATACAGTTCCTCATGTCGTGGTGACACTTTAATACAGTTCCTCATTTTGTGCTGACACTTTAATACAGTTGCTCATGTTGTGGTGACACTTTAATACAGTTCCTCATGTTGTGGTGACACTTTAATACAGTTGCTCATGTTGTGGTGACACTTTAATACAGTTGCTCATGTAGTGGTGACACTTTAATAAAGTTCCTCATTTTGTGCTGACTTTTTAATACAGTTCCTCATGCTGTGTTGACACTTTAATAAAGTTGCTCATGTTGTGCTGACACTTTAATACAGTTGCTCATGTCGTGGTGACACTTTAATACAGTTCCTCATGTTATGGTGACCCTTAAATACAGTTCCTCATGTTGTGGTGACACTTTAATACAGTTCCTCATTTTGTGGTGACACTTTAAAACAGTTCCTCATGTTGTGGTGACACTTTAATACAGTTCCTCTTGCTGTGGTGACACTTTAATACAGTTCCTCATGTTGTGGTGACACTTTAATACAGTTCCTCATGTTGGGACCACATACAAGCATATAATTATTTTCGTTGTTACTTCATACCTTCAGTAAATATGTGTTTTCCGATGGTCTTTGGCTACCCCTGTGAAACCACAAAATGGTCGCGACCCATAGGTTGAAAACCGCTGTTCCATGTCATGATATCAGACTGCCCAAAATGTTCTCGTTGGTCTCCTTCCGTTTATTTCCTCCTTCACAATTGGAACTTTCTCATGCTGCCCCTAATGAGAGCCTATTTTACAACGCTCACTCCGGTCTGTATGTTCCACTATTTAGAGCTGTGTAGACAGGGGGTCGCCAGGCTGAGGATTCAGGGTTCCACGACTAGTGTACCAGAACTTGAGTTTGGCGTGCATATCCATTTTACACAACTGGCCTGTTTGTATGCAGAATGTTGGTTTCTCGCCTCTCTGGCAGGTGTACTCCAACTTCGATAAAAGCTCCAATTTAGTCGACTTGACTTGACTTGGTGTTGACAAAAATAATAATAAACTGGGACTCTTCAAAATGACCTGAGAGCCTTTTTTATAATTAAGTCCGTTGTTTGTGAGCGGTTTTGAGTTGGATTTCTTGTTGTGGCGTGTTGGTACGCCTGATCATTCCTTGTTGGTAAATTTCTGCTGCACTGGCTGTTTGGGAGGGGAATTCTCAAAGCCCTGAGAAGGACAATTAGGTGGTGCCTGAGGCGGCCTGCATCGGGAATGGGTGGGAGTAGATCTGGCTGTCAAGCAATCATGCCTGGCTGGTTTTGCACAAGTGAGTTTTTCTAGTCCGGTGAGCTGGATTTGGTAGGTGTCATGGCGGCTTGGTCGGTTCTGATTGGTTGCTGGCTTCGTCGTACCTCGGGCGGGCTGGTTCGCCTGTTGGGTCCTATTGGCTTTTGGATGGGTCAGTGCGGGTGATTACTTTGTCAGTGTTGGCGTGCTTTAGTCCTTTCGAGCAGCGTTAAGGTGATTAAGGGCTATGTTTGCCCCCCCCCCCCACCCCCCCCTCCTACATCATTAGTTTATTTTTGTTTCATCTGGATCTGGGCATTTTGGCTGGGAGGGATCCCTCTCTTGCAACTTCCTCTTTGCAGAACTGTATTATGTATTGGTTGTTGATCAGCGCGAATCCATGAGGGTGAATCACATGGTTAAAATTTGTGATCACTGCTTGCAGGCTGGCCTCGCTGACCTCTCCCTCGGCTGTCACTTCTGCGCTCTCTACTCCGGTTTTAGTCGGGTCTTGTTCTCCTTGCAGCTCGGGTTCTTTTTCCTGGATTTTCGTCGCTTGCACTTGTGTTCTTCTAGCCGCTTCTTTTCTCGCGTTCTCTCTTGCTTCAATTACTGGGTTTGTGGCTGCCAGGTCTTTTTGGAATTGTGCGTTTTCTTTGTTGATTCTGGTTAGCTTCGCTTCTACTTTTGCAAGTGGCTTCTTCATATTTGAGATTTCGACCAAGCTGGTTTCGGCACTTTCTTCCTTTTGCTTCTTAAGTTCGTTCAGGACTGCTAGGAGGTCACAGTTGAATTTCCCCATGTCGGCGATTTTGTTTTCAAAACGTTTCTGGGTTTCAAAGGATTCTTGCAGCAGTCTTCTTATCTCGATATTTTCGTCTCTGTCACGGTCTTGCTTGGTTTTGATGGTAGCGTTTTCCTACCGTAGGGCCCCAATCTCTCTTTTTAGGGCGGAGATCTCGTCCTGCCATTTGTTCACTTCTGTGTTGTCCCGCGGTCTGGTAACCTGGTAGCTCTGTCTTTCCCCTGGGTGGAAGTAGTGTTTGGTGGCAGTGGCTGTCAGTGATCTCCTGCAGGCCTTGAGGTATGGGCATCCCTGGTACCTCGCGCTGTGGGTGCCTAAACAATTTGAGCACCTTCTACTTGAGTAGGATTTTTTGAAGTCTGGATCCAGCTTTGCCAGGCTGCACTCCTTGAAGTTGTGCGGGCCGGCACAGTACCGGCACGATAGGCTGCTGCAGCAGGTTGTGGCGGTATTCCAAGCCCTGTTACAGCGTGATCACTGAGTAATCTCGTGTGTGTAGGTGCTGGTCTGCTGCTTCGTCTGTGGCTGACTTCTTCTCCCTCTCTGCATCGCCTCTGGGGTGGTCTGAGTAGCTGGCGTCTTCTCGACAGGTGTCTGTGCCTCGGCTGGGGTCGCTTCTAGGATTGGCAGCGTCTGGGTCTGTTCGGCTGGTTCCTGGGTTGAGGTACCCTACGCCTCTACTGAGTCGTCTACCAGTGTCGGCCCCGTCTTCTCTGGAGAGGTTGGTGCCTCGCTGGGTGTGGTTTCCTCGTTCGCTGGTGTTGAATGGGTGATGCGGTCTGGTTGTGGTTTCTTCTGGCTGGTTTTACCTCGGGCCATAGTTGATGTGGCTGTGACTGGTACTGATCAGGCTGCTTGAAAGCTAGATCCCTGAAGAGTCGGTTAGACTTGTTGAGTGTCCTGAGGACACCAAGTGTGCTTTTTCGACAGTTCACTAGACAATCGTTTTGCGAAATGGTGCGTACAACTGGCTGCCAAAAATCTCACCCTCAAAGCCGAATGTACGATAACTAGTCAAGACTGACTCAGCCGAATATCAAGCGAATCGGTGTCAAGTATCTAGTTATCGAAAATCGGACCACGAATTAGGAGTTAGCGATCGAGCGGAAGACGTATCTCTTTTCGTATCCTGCCCGTGCCATTTAGTCGACTCTTACGACATGCTTTTATATAGGCAGTGGGTCTATTCTTGTGTCCGGAACACATCTGTTCTGCATAGTTAACTACGAGTAATTTAGCATGGTAGAGTTGTGGTACAACTCACGTTTGTCACACCATTTCGTTCGGCTCCGTCACTTCGTAGCTGTTCCCACAGCCTGTCCTATGTTCTAGGGTTGTCATGTGTTGCTTGTATTGAACGTTTCCAGCACATCCACTACCGACGACAGCCACAGCCAACCAGAGTAAAATTACAACAACACAAAATATCAATGATGCGGTGTTCACAAACTGTCCCGCGTCGGTGGTTTCCCCGTAGTACTTCTTCTTTGCATACAGTTGTCTGCGGCACTTAAGACCTAATCTGTGCAGTTTCGTTTGGGAGAAAGTCTCTCGACACTGTCGAACGAACCCGATTCACTTTACGGCGAGATGTGTATAAACAGCAAAGGAAGACAATATGCCTCAATATGTAACTGCTTCCCTCAATATGTAACTGCTTGTTTCAGTATGTTACTGCCTGCTTCGATATGTAACTGCCTGCCTCAATATGTAACTGCCTGCCTCAATATGTAAATGCTTGCTTCAATATGTAACCGCTTGCTTCAATATGTAACTGCTTGCTTCAGTCTGTAGCTGCTTGCTTCAATATGTAACTGCTTGCTTCAATATGTAACTGCTTGCTTCAATATGTAGCTGCTTGCTTCAATATGTAACTGCTTGCTTCAATCTGTAGCTGCTTGCTTCAATATGTAACTGTTTGCTTCAATATGTAACTGCTTGCTTCAATATGTAACTGCTTGCTTCAATATGTAGCTGCTTGCTTCAATATGTAACTGCTTGCTTCAATATGTAACTGCTTGCTTCAATCTGTAGCTGCTTGCTTCAATATGTAACTGTTTGCTTCAATATGTAACTGCTTGCTTCAATATGTAGCTGCTTGCTTCAATCTGTTGCTGCTTGCTTCAATCTGTTGCTGCTTGCTTCAATCTGTAGCTGCTTGCTTCAATCTGTTGCTGCTTGCTTCAATATGTAACTGCTTGCTTCAATCTGTTGCTGCTTGCTTCAATATGTAACTGCTTGCTTCAATATGTAGCTGCTTGCTTCAATATGTAGCTGCTTGCTTCAATATGTAACTGCTGGATGCTTCAATATGTAACCGCTTGCTTCAATATGTAACTGCTTGCTTCAATATGTAGCTGCTTGCTTCAATATGTAGCTGCTTGCTTCAATATGTAACTGCTTGCTTCAATATGTAGCTGCTTGCTCAATCTGTAGCTGCTTGCTTCAATATGTAGCTGCTTGCTTCAATATGTAGCTGCTTGCTTCAATATGTAACTGCTTGCTTCAATATGTAGCTGCTTGCTTCAATATGTAACTGCTTGCTTCAATATGTAACTGCTTGCTTCAATATGTAGCTGCTTGCTCAATCTGTAGCTGCTTGCTTCAATATGTAGCTGCTTGCTTCAATATGTAGCTGCTTGCTTCAATATGTAGCTGCTTGCTTCAATATGTAGCTGCTTGCTTCAATATGTAGCTGCTTGCTTCAATATGCAACTGCTTGCTTCAATATGTAGCTGCTTGCTCAATCTGTAGCTGCTTGCTTCAATATGTAGCTGCTTGCTTCAATATGTAGCTGCTTGCTTCAATATGTAGCTGCTTGCTTCAATATGTAACTGCTTGCTTCAATATGTAACTGCTTGCTTCAATATGTAACTGCTTGCTTCAATATGTAACTGCTTGCTTCAATATGTAACTGATTGCTTTAATGTGTAACTGCTTGCTTCAGTATGTAACTGCTTGCTTTGATATGTAACTGCTTGATTAAATATATAACTGATTGATTCAATATGTAACTGCTTGCTTCAATATGTTACTGTTTGCTTAAATATAATGCTTACCTCAATATGTAACTGCTTGCTTCAATATGTAACTGCTCACTCAATATGTAACTGCCTACCTCAATATGTAACTGCTTACCTCAATATATAACTGATTACCGCAATATGTAACTGCTTGTCTCTGTATGTAACCGCTTACCTCAATATGTAACTGCTTGTGTCTGTATGTAACTTCTTACCTCAATATGTAACTGCTTACCTCAATATGTCACTGCTTACCTCAATATGTCACTGCTTTCCTCAATATGTAACTGCTTACCTCAATATGTAACTGCTTACCTCAATATGTAACTGCTCACCTCAATATGTAACTTCTTACCTCAGTATGTAACTGCTTACCTTAATATTAACTGTTTGCTTCAATATGTAACTGTTCACCTCGATATTCAACTGCTTACTTGAATATATAACGGCTCACCTTAATATGTAACTGCTTACCTCAATATGTAAATGCTTACCTCAGTATGTAACTGCTTACTTCAATATGTGACCGTTTGATTCAATATGTAACTGTTCACCTCAATATTCAACTGCTTACCTCAATATGTAATTGCTTACCTCAATATGTAACGGCTTACCTCGATATGTAACTGCCTACCTCAATATGTAACTGCTTACCGCAATATGTAATTGCTTGTCTCTGTATGTAACTGCTTACCTCAGTATGTAACTGCTTACTTCAATATGTGACTGCTTGCTTCAATATCTAACTGTTCGCCTCGATATTCAACTGCTTACCTCAATATGTAACTGCCTACCTCAATATGTAACGGCTTACCTCAATATGTAACTGCTTACCTCAATATGTAACTGCTTACCTCAGTATGTAACTGCTTACTTCAATATGTGACCGTTTGATTCAATATGTAACTGTTCACCTCAATATTTAACTGCTTACCTCAATATGTAACTGCCTACCTCAATATGTAACTGCCTACCTCAATATGTAACTGCTTACCTCAATATGTAACTGCTTACCTCAATATGTAACTGCTTACCTCAATATGTAACTGCCTACCTCAATATGTAACTGCTTACCTCAATATGTAACTGCTTACCTCAATATGTAACTGCTTCACCCTCTGTATGTAACTTGCTTACCTCAATATGTAACTGCTTACCTCAATATGTAACTGCTTTACCTCAATGTACTGCTTGCCTGGTAACTGCCTACCTCAATATGTAACTGCTTACCTCAATATGTAACTGCCTACCTCAATATGTAACTGCTTACCGCAATATGTAACTGCTTGTCTCTGTATGTAACTGCTTACCTCAATATGTAACTGCTTACCTCAATATGTAACTGCTTACCTCAATATGTAACTGCTTACCTCAGTATGTAACTGCTTACCTCAATATGTAACTGTTTACCTCAATATGTAACTGCTTACCTCAATATGTAACTGCTTACCTCAATATGTAACTGCTTACCTCAATATGTAACTGCTTACCTCAATATGTAACTGCTTGTCTCTGTATGTAACTGCTTACCTCAATATGTGTAACTGCTTACCTCAATATGTAACTGCTTGCCTCAGTATGGTACTACGTGCCTCAGTCTTGCGACAGCCGAATTTTTCCAGAGAGCTAAAGGACAACTTATAAATGATGCGATCTTCATTCCGACTTGAGGCTACCAGTGCTGGTTGCCTTTACTTCCTATGACTCCACCTGGTACCCACTCAAGGTTGGGTCAACGTGGGGGCCAAGGTCATTTTTGGAAAAAATGTCAGGTACTGCCAGGAGCTGAACCCACTACCTTCCAATCCGCAGCTGAGCTTCTAGCTGATGCACCACTGCGGCTCCCTTTACAACATAAACTATCCTGCAGTCGTCAAAGACTGGTAAATTATGCTAACTATGGATTACTACATAAAACATAAATTAAGGAACTTGATTTTTTATATCTTAACATCGAATTCTTTATACAGTCAATGGACGTGGGAATTAGAGAGACAAAAACGTTGATGATCTATTATCGCAGAAAGCTGGTTAATGATATCCTTTAAGCATTCGAGGCAAAGCTGCAAATATCATTTCCGAAATCAATAGAAGTTTGTGCCAGAATTGTCATGTTAAAGCTGTATAGTTTATCGCCCTAAGTTGGCAGGGAACTGAATGAACAATTATTTACAACTTCTATTTAAATGAGCGTTCACATATACAAAAAAAAAAATCGTGAGTTTCGGGAAACGACGTAACTTTGGTGCTGAAATATCTCTCATTATGTAGAATACAAAAGGGAATCGTATAGCATTTACATTAGCACATTACAGGTGAAGATTACGAAGAATTCATTAAACTGATGTAACACAGACAGCAGTTGAGCAGGAAAATGGCGGACTTTGTATGAATGGATGAGTCAGTTATCAGAATTCCAGTCAATTTATCTGTGTTTCTGCTTCACGCAAAGCAACGATGTTTAGTCTCTTGTCAGCTTCAATTACTACTACTACTACTACTACTACTACTACTACTACTACTACTACTACTTCTACTACTTCTACTACTTCTACTACTACTACTACTACTACTACTACTACTACTACTACTTCTACTACTTCTACTACTACTACTACTACTACAACGACGATGACGACGACTTATACTATTACTACTACTTATAAAAGTAAAAAAACTTTACTTACTACTTATACTCTCCTGTCAGCTTCAATTACTCCTAATACAAGTACTACTACTACTACTACTAATTATAGTACTACTACTACTAGTACTACTACTACTACTACTATTACTACTACTTATACTATTACTACTACTTATACTCTCCTGTCAGCTTCAATTACTGCTAATACAACTACTACTAATACTACTACTACTTCTACTACTTCTACTACTACTAGTACTACTACTACTACTACTACTACTACTACTACTACTACTACTACTACTTATTCTACTACTACTTATACTACTACTTATACTACTACTAATTATACTACTACTACTTATACTACTACTACTTATACTACTACTACTTATACTACTACTTATACTATTACTACTTTTACTACTACTGCTACTTAACATACTACTTTTTCTACTACTACTACTACTCTTACTACTAATACTTCTTCTTCTTCCCCTCCTTCTTCTGGTTCTACTACTCATCCTCCTCTTCTTCTTGTTTTTCCTTTTCATTTGGTTCTTCTTCTTCTTCTTTATCTTCTTCTTCTTCTTCTTCTTCTTCTTCTTCTTCTTCTTCTTCTTCTTCTTCTTCTTCTTCTTCTTCTTCTTCTCTTCTTCTTCTTCTCTTCTTCTTCCAGGTACCTAAAGAAAGTGTTGGGAGATGTGTGAAAGACTTGTGCTCTTTTTAATGGGTTGTGTGTAATGTCTTCTTCATTTCTCTAAGGCTGTTCTTGATCTACCGTTCCATTCTCTACTTGATCTTTTCCTTTCTATATGTTTTGAACGCTTTTTTTTTTTTTTAGTCCTTTCTGGCGATGTGAACCCCGCCATTCTATTCTGATAATATCCATCGCAATTAGTAAACTGACAACCCTGGCGTCATTTTATTCTTAAAGTATACTTTGAGTCAGAGATTAACATTACAAGACAAAACCCTTCCTCCAAATTCCCGCATTAAACTGCCCGTATTTACAACCTTTGTGGTGTAGGTAATAAAAAGACGTGCATTGGGGTCTTCGATCGTGAGGATTTAGGGCTGGGTGGCTGGGGCTCTTGCCACAAACTGTGGAGGTTGGGATTTTATGTATACATCTGACAGAAAATATCCATATCATTACTATGGATTCAAACCCAGGTCTCCAGCATGAAAGCCCGGTGTTTTAACCGTTCGGACTGTTAGTTGTTTAGTTGTGTATATTTTCATTTAAAAATCTGTATCCCTGTGACCGAATTACGAGACCTCTGTGGTGACGCAGAGGCTGGCGTCATTGTCTGGTAGTCCACGGTTCCTATGTTCCAATCCTCATTCACTTCTCTATTGTTGTCCCCTCACCCCCTATCCCCACGCCCCTCCCACTTGCACGATCATCTCTAGCAGCTGAGTCTTAGAAGAAGACACATAGTAAATACGTAAGAAGTAAATGCGATCAAGCTGGTAGTGGTAATGTCAAACGTCTAGTTCTGATTGATTAATAAACAGACAGGGCTGGCATAGAGTGATTGTTTGGGGGGTGGGGACGGGCGGTTTTCACTACTTACAAATGTGAGTGATGAGGTGGAGTCTCAATCTGCTTAAGCTTTGTTTAAGGGCGTGATAATGAGGACGTCGGCATCTGTGGCTTGGGCGTTGCGAACGCGCTTCGTAATGCCGGGGTGCTTGGTTTGATTTTAGCTGCCGACGATTTGTCTTGCGTTGGTTTCGACCGTGGTACCGACAGCAGACTGTTCAGAGGCAATGGCAAACTACTGAACGTAACATTTGTTTAGAAAAACCACAACAGCCAAAAAATGCTCGGGTTGGTTCTACAACGTCCTGTCAAAGGCAGACAACTAACTAATAATGATGACAATACAAAGGTACGCATTGGCAAAGTAATATAATAATATACTTGAAATAATTTACGTGTACGAGCATATAGGTTAGTTGCGTATCCTTTACAAAACGTTGCATAACCAACCCCAACAGCCACTGGCTGTTGTGTGGTTTTTCTAGGCAAATTTACATCCAGTAGTTTGCCATTGCCTGATGGACGGTGGGCTTTCTTGATACCACTGTCAAAACCAACGCAAGGCGCATGGCCCGCAGCTGGGATCGAACCCGGCATCCCGGGATTATGAAGCGTTCGCATCGGCTTGGCCACAGAGCAGACATGAGAATATGCACATACTCAAAAAACAAACTTGTATACATGGTATGCTTAAGAGGGCGCGGGAATAGTGAGCTCAAGTAGCTAAAGCCCCGCACATTCCAGTGTCCCAGGGCTAGCACAAGGCATCTTTAAGGTCTGGAAGTGGGTCCTATACTATATTATACAGCATTTGCAACTACGGATGAGCTGTTGTCGAAGTACACATGTAGTCAACAGCGAGTGCACTTGACAATGTTAGGCTATTATAATTAGGTTAAACATTTACGTGATCATACATACAGGGGCCGCGTTAGCGCAGTTGATAGGAGACTCGCTTTCAAATCTAGCTGCGACTCGCTGCAGCACATGGCCTGTGTTCGAAACCGGGCGGTTACTGCGGTTCACCCAACCTTTAGGAAATGGGTACCAGAGTTGACACTCCTGGGGTAAATAGAGGAACGTCGCTGTAGCTACGGAGTTACGTGCAGACGACGACACAGGCAGACAATTTCTTATCAGCTGTCCGTACTGGTGGCAGAGCACCTATGGTTTATAAACGTGTGCAATGACGCTGGTTCACATCTCCCGAGTTTACCTTGTTACCTTTATGATCATACATAAAAATCATACTAACAAGAATGGTAAAAGCAGTTTCAAAATAGCAAAACATACAAGCAGTTGTTTATATGTTGACGCACAGTAGTAAAGAAATAGGGGGAAAACATTTGTCTTTTTAACAGAATATAAAATTCACAAAGTATCCCGAAGCCACCATTCTAGACACGACCCAACTTTTACAATATGTCGTCTAGACAAATTTCTCAAAGGAAATCGGATCTGCCAGAGCAGACGTAAACACTCAAAAGATAGATCACCGCCCAGCACATCTTTGATATAATTGAATACACAACAGGACACACGTAAAAAGCAACTGGGAGATTGTGAAAAGAAGTCCCAGAGTTAATGGCTTCAAGCAACACCGTTGTGAAGATTTGTTTGTCATAGATAACGGAAGCTCTAATTTTCTGGCGTGGCTTAGGAAGTGATCGATTTTAAGGTTACCAGTTGTGTGGTGAG
>CAJHNH020001706.1:97530-130030 GCA_905116865.2 Candidula unifasciata
GACAGACAGACAGACAGACAGACAGACAGACAGACAGACAGACAGACCAAAATCAAATACTTATACCAGGGCATAAACAATCCTCCTACTGTATAGGGTTTTTTTTTTATTAGTTTGTTGTGCGCGCTCCATTGGCCTCCACACAAAGTTACCCCTTTCTCGGCCCGCTGTTGTTTGGACAAGATATTTCCATATTAGAGAAAGTGCCCCAACTTGGCACCAACTCAACGAACACAACTCTGTGTTGTT
Source organism: Candidula unifasciata (assembly GCA_905116865.2). Lineage (NCBI taxonomy): Eukaryota > Metazoa > Mollusca > Gastropoda > Stylommatophora > Geomitridae > Candidula > Candidula unifasciata. The sequence goes on from CAJHNH020001706.1 coordinate 97,780, forward strand.
AGTTCCGCGTCTGAGGGTAGTCTCTTAAATTCACGTACGTCTGCCGTTTGGATTTCTGAATGCGTATGAATAGAATTATCCGATCTTCATCTTCAGCTCTCAGATATAGCATGATCTATACAAACATGGGAAAGCCTCAAGTCTGCTTTGCCGGACGTAGGATTTTGTTTTTGTTCTTTATGAGTGAAGAGTTTCGTGCAGAGGAGATACATTTGAGAGACAGACACACAGTGCAGTCTTGGAAAGAAAAACTCATCGGGACTCAAGAATTAGTCCTTCTTATCAGAAATTACTCTTATTGAGATAAGAATTCAAGCAAAAAAATTGTTTGGGGATAGGCTAATTGTTCTTCAAAACTGAAATACTCCACATCCTAGAACGCCATAAGCGGTCTGTACTGTATTAGATGGTGTTAGTAGTTAGGGGAGATGTTGGAAGACATTTGGAGATGTGAAAAGTGATAAAAAAAATATTGGTGATTCAAGAGATTTTAGGATATTAAGATATCGGGAGATACATTATGTATTAAAAGCTAGGTCCACTGTTGTAAAATAGATAATAGATATATTGATATACATGGGAGTTATTAGTAGATAAGGAACATAATAATAAATGTGGGAGTTTTGGGGAGAAAATGAATATATTGACAGATATGGAAGGCATTGGTAGATAAGAAATATATTGATAGACAAGGAGATATTGATAGATAAGAAACATAGCAATAGAAATGGGATGGCCGCTGTCGCATGCTAACAGCTACGTGCAGCTACAGGTGAGACCTGAGTTCAGTTTTGGACCCAAGGTTATCAAAATGTCCTAAATAGGACATGACAGGCTCTCCAAAAAGAGGTACTACGAACAACTGACAACTCTACGCGTTTAACTGAAACACATATGGCTTAAGATCTGAATTCCGGACTAGGCGAAATATTGATCGGTTTGTCCCTTCCGAGCGGCTGCCTGGAGGTTTACCGCCCTGATATTTATAATTAAAAGCGGCTTACACTCCTTTCAACCTCTGAGGAATTTATGAAATAGCCACCAGTATTTTTTTTTACCCGGGTTGGTCACCCAAATGCCCAGCCTGGTCGACTGACTACCTGGAGTATATTATGTCAGTAATCCAGAATGAACGGGGAGTTTTTTTCTTGTTTTTTTTTTTAGAGATGGCTTTGCCATTTTCGTTTTACCCATGACTAGGTTGTGACTGATCCCGGACCTCTTTTCCAGACTAGGGCCCCTGTCAGAAGCCAGGGTGGGGCTTCAAACAAAAAAAAAATTGCATCCCTGAAGGAGACGTAGATATGTACGCAGAGATGTAGATATGTAGATATTAAATTCCGCTTATTCTTACGGACCTTGGGCTCGTAATCTTTATCTTTCATTGCCATTTGCCGCAAATTCTGCCATTGTTTGTGTTACGCAATGCTCATTCTTCAATACCGTCACTGGTACAGTGTTCAACAACCTGTCTATTGGTCTTTTTCTGCCTTTCTTCTACTCCAGTCGTTCTTTGTCACAAACAATTTCCTCCTGTTGAGACATACCCAAAAAAAATCGATTGTCTTTAAATGACGTCATTAGTTCACTTTGCCTTTGTACTTTAATTTATCTCGCCACATCTATTTTCAAACTACTGAACGTAAATTTTTCTAGAAAAACCACAACAGCTAAAAAGTGCTGGGATTGGTTCTGCAATGTCCTGTAAAGGATACACAAGAAACGTTTTTTTTCCAACTTTTTAACATCTTTTTATGACTTCTGTCAGGGCAGCTGTGTGAGGACTTTTTTCACGATATCTATAAATCTTTGTCATGCCCTAAAAGGTTTTAAAGTTTAAAGGAGGAAACGATAAATGACTGCAATAAATGATGCCACTAAACAACTTTGAATCGATGCATAAAGATGGGGAAACGTATCGGTAGGTACCACCCTAAGTACTGCCTGTCATTGCAAACTGTTTTGGATAAGTGAACCGAATCTGTAATATAAAAGTACTTGAACTAGCCGTCTGCCATTGTCACGAACTATTCAGAATACATGACCCTGAAAGCATCATTGATGTTCATAATCCTGTTTCAGGAACGAGACTTAATCACACCCAGGACTCTTCCTGGAGACTACCGTGTGGTTTCCCCTTTGTCATGCGTCTACTGAGGAAATCTGGTCAGCTTTTAGTTACATCATTCCGAGTTCAAATCAATCGCGGCCGTCTGGTGATAGGGACCGCACTACAACGGCAAATGAAACAGCAAGCGCGCGTGATTGAGCACACAGTATGTTGATTATAGCTTTGCTCACTTCAAATATAGGCTCTTTACCTCAGTCGGGCAGTGTCTGCACGCGTCGAGAGTTGCTTACTTAGTTTCATGCAAAGAAAACATTGGTTTCCGTTCTGTATACTCATTCCTTTTATGTTTTGTTCTTATTTCTCCATGACTATGTATTGAGAACTGGGTCTGTGGTTGGTTGAGAAAGTACTTTAACAACAGCTAGCTGAAATTAAGTAAAGTAAATGACCTTTTTCCACACCTTTAGGCATAAATGACCAGACCTATACTTTATAGACCTAACGTCACTCAGTGAGTGATGCGGTCACCATCTCGCTGGCCGTTTTTACTTTCCAGGACTTTACCGGGTACCTATTTAAGGCTGGGTCGAGCTGGGAGCCAAGATAATGTGTGAAGAAAGTTCTCCTCCGTCACGACCTGAACCCAAGACCTTCGGACTCGCAGACGAGCGTCTAGCTGCTACATCGTGGTGGCTCGAACAGCACCCAAAAAAAAAGCGGTAGGAGATGATACCTTTTTGTCCTTGTATATACAATTCTTTCGTTTTCTCATTCGCCTTCACCGGCTGTAAGCGATGTCGGAAAGTTCTGTTTGTTCTACCACTTCTAGACTCTGCTGGCCCTTTGAACTGTTTGTCTGGAAAGCGAGCTGTAAATGTCCATACACTCCTATGTCCTCGTATAACGGATCCGTCTGTGAAGATCACCAGATCTGTCTCATCTGAACTGACACTGATAAGCGCGAATACCTTGGCATTGACAGCAGCTTGATTCTGCTCCCGACAACTCCTATCGAGCGTCAAGACACAGGAGAATGTGAGATTGAGCGCTTTAAACGCTGGTATCCATTCCTCACCTGGATGGATGTCTGTAAGGCTGCAAACCTGTATGATGTCATCCTCTGCCCTACCCAGCCATGATTTGCCCCCTTTTAAGCCTATTGCCCCCCCCCCTTTTTTTTTTTTTTTTTTGAAGAGCATGTGGTGCAAGTGGTGTTTCAGATCTGAGTTTATCTTGAGGTATGCACGAACCCTCCAGATCTTGATCCTGTAGTTCATGGTAGGGAAGTCAAGAAGGTACCTTAATGCAACACAAGTGGTGTCTCAAGTGTTTCGTTTTCACTTTCTCAAGTCTTTCAATTTGAGTATAGCTGACAGCGAGGATGGCTAGAGCATATTCGATGGGAGAAAGTACAAGTCCCTGGAACCGAAGCAGAAGCAGTCTCTGTTCAGCGTTAGCGGCGGCCAGGACCCTCATTACTGGCAGGCCTTTGTGTGCTTTTATTATAACAAATACCCAATATGCGTCTAAAGGCGTAGAAGATGTTCTTCCATTTTAAATATTATGGTATCCGACTGATAATTATTTTATATGACATTACTTATGGAAACATATTTTATATGGCATTACTTATGGAAACATATTTTATATGGCATTACTTATGGAAACATATTTTATATGACATTACTCATGGAAACATATTTTATATGGCATTACTTATGGAAACATATTTTATATGGCATTACTTATGGAAACATATTTTATATGGCATTACTTATGGACACATATTTTATATGGCATTACTTATGGAAACATATTTCATATGGCATTACTTATGGAAACATATTTTTATATGACATTACTTATGGAAATATAAGCTTATTTACAGGGCGTGTCTTATATTTGCATTTTTTTGTCAGAACACAATCTACATTTTGTCAAATATAAAAGTCCACATTTAATAACATATAAAAAAGGTAATTAACCATAAATATATCATTCGTCTTTTTAGAGTATTAAAATAAATAAATGGCAGCTGAGACAACTAACTGATTACGCCTCTCCCCCCCCCCCCCCCCCGCCCCCGATAAGACTGTCCCAAATGCAACATATTAAGGCAAAACTTCGGGCCAAGAGAAACACGGGGGGAAAGCTAAACTTTACAAGTCGCTAAGTGAATTACAAAAGACAGTAAAGTCCATACCAGAGGCAACACTGCAGATATAGATAATCGATTTCAAGCGGACGAAAAAAGGGGAAGAATATATACATAAATGCATATGTATGTTTCTCTAACGTCTTGTAAAGGACGGAAAAGTAGTATTTTTATGGAGAATATAAGCAAACGTTAAAAAAAAACAGTACCAAAAAATTTTGATAGCTCTTTAGATGGTTGTGATGTGCTAGTGATTACGGTTACAAATTTCATAGCACGGTGGTAGTGATGATGATGACGACGATAATGATGATTGACACACATATTAGTTACTTTGCCGCCGATGTCAAAGAACCGATGACATCAATCGCACGTGTTAAAATAAGCGGTGTCCCTGTAGCTGCAGAAAATTCCGCACCCGAACACAATTCTTAACCCAATTCAATCATGTAACAGGGAGTAAAAATATGAGAGAATAAAGAACGTGAGATTGCAAAGGAAAAGAAGCGAGAACAAGAAATGAAACGGTAATCTTGATCAGGGATGAGCAAAAGGATGCGCAGATTTTCATTTCCGGTTCACGCACGGCTGTTCCATGGCTCCATGGCTACTGCAGGCTGTCCCAGTCCGACGTCAACGGAGCTGGAGTGGATGCGCTCAATTGATCAATCATGTGAAATGTATTTACTTCGTCTCTTCCTATGCACGCCAATTATCGCAAGGGAACAGGAATGAATCTTTTCAACAATCTCTCTTTACTTTTCTAAAGAATATATGTGTTCTTTTTGTTCGCTGTTTTGTTTTTCACACAATCAGCTTCTTGGGACCCAGGCAAATAGACACAGTTCCTTCCTTTCAAGCATGTCGTAACAGCCGATTAATTAATGGTTTTTTGAAATCGGATGTGCAGGATCTAAAGAAGCTGTCTGTTTATTGACCAAACGTGCTAACTGCCCTCTATTTATTGAATGCAGAAGAAGGAGAAGAAGAAGAAGAAGAAGAAGAAGAAGAAGAAGAAGAAGAAGAAGAAGAAGAAGAAGAAGAAGAAGAAGAAGAAGAAGAAGAAACAAAGAAGAAGAAGAAGAAGAAGAAGAAGAAGAAGAAGAAGAAGAAGAAGAAGAAGAAGAAGAAGAAGAAGAAGAAGAAGAAGAAGAAGAAGAAGAAGAAGAAGAAACAAAGAAGAAGAAGAAGAAGAAGAAGAAGAAGAAGAAGAAGAAGAAGAAGAAGAAGAAGAAGAAGAAGAAGAAGAAGAAGAAGAAGAAGAAGAAAAAGAAGAAGAAGGAAAAAAAGAAGAAGGAAAAAAAGAAGAAGAAGAAGAGAAGGAAAAAAAAGGAAGCTTTTTTATGTGTCAGCAATTGTCCCTTTCAGTAATTGAGCACTCGTGGCCAGAACTGCTCTACCATTCTAAATTCTGTTAGTGCAGATCTCTCGTGGGACAGCCGTTAGTGGGAGACGAGCGTAACTAGAGGGCTATCTTAAGTGGCATTTGTTTATATGTAATTGGTGTGATTACTCACACACCTCAAGCAGAGCTGTTGGCCAGCAGCAACAGACAAAATTACTCTGTCCTAGGTGAACCATACATGGCATGAATCCATTATGGTTCAAAGCACATCTCTCTCTCTCTCTCTCTCTCTCTCTCTCTCTCTCTCTCTCTCTCTCTCTCTCTCTCTCTCTCTCTCTCTCTCTCTCTTCTCTAAATAAATATGTTGAATTAGGAATCGACATCACAGCACTCGGGACACCCCCATAAGCGCTCCGTCACCATATTCAGAATAAAACGAAGATTTCTAATCCTGATGACACCAGTAATTGTCTAATTATTTTTCTATGTCTCGCCTTTTTTCTTGAGAGTTGAGCGTCAGCCAGATCCTCTGGTAACTCTTCGCAGCGCCATTCTCCTCAGACAGTAATGATCTATTTGCGCTTCCGCACTGTTCACTCGCTCCTAGACGGAACTCACAGTGTCTAGCTCCACCAAGGGGTGCAGAACTGGCCAATCTATCTTGCAGGTATTTTCACAATACACCTGCGTACCCTGGAGAAAATATGCAAAGGACGCTTTCTACCCCAGACCTCTGAAGCGATGCTCGTCAGTCTTCACGGAGCATAACTGTCTGCACCTGTCTCAGCATACACTATGAGTCAGTATAGTTACGATATGTGTGTACCTTCTGATTCTCAAGCCAGCAGAAGACTGCAGTGACTGCCTCCGCTCTAGGATACGAAAACACAGGAATCAACGTTCGATGTCACACATTTCAATACATTTGAGATTATATTTTTTGACCATACGCTTTAGACATTAAACTTTGGTGTAACAACCATAACACGTTTTTAGGCGTTGAATTAGTTAATTCTAAGGATTATTTCTTGGACTAAACTCTCGTTCTCTCTCTCTCTCTCTCTCTCTCTTCTCTCTCTTTCTCTCTCTCTCTCTCTCTCTCTCTCTCTCTTTCTCTCTCTCTCTCTTTCTTTCTTCTTGTTGTACCCCACCAGGACATCACACAAGCGATGAACACCCGGTGACAGAGAGTGCTACCATGTGGATAAGGATCACCAGTGGAGAGGTCCCTGAAAACCCTTTCAGCTGTTAGGTCATATCTACGCTCCGGCTATATTTAGGGCCCCGACAAAAACCGAGGGGGGGGGGCGGGGTGGCTTGAAATAACAAACAATTGCATTCCACAAAGGGACAGCTTAAATTGACACATATTTGGTCATCATCATCATGTAGCAGGTCCTTTGCAAAACGTCGCTCTCATCACAGTCTGCCTGAAAGAAACTCGGTCTCTCGCCAGTTCACCCGCCTCATGTACTTTCTTACTCAAGGAGTCACTTATATTCTGTGTCCATCTACGTGTCGGTCGGTCTCTGCCCCTTCTTCCTGGTACCATGCCTTCTGCTATAATTTTGTCCAATCCGTCGTGGCGCTTGATATGTTCAAAATATTTCAGCTTTCGAGAACGGATGTTGTTTATTAGCCAATCTTCCTTTGATGTTCAGATCTTTCAAGATGTTAGTATTTCTCATCTTCTTTGTCCAAGATAATATGAGAATCTATCTATAGAATTTCAGCTCAAAAGCCCCTATTCTCTTTCTAATGGACTGAGAGATAGTCCACGACTCACATCCGTATGTTGCTACAGGGAAGATGCATGCTCTCAAAATTGTAATTTTGATCTCCTTGCTGGTGCTTAACCATAGACTTTTAAGGCTGTTCAATATAAATATGGTACTAATAATAAAAATACTCCAGTTGTTATGTCACAAATTTTTCTACTTTGTTTCCCGCTGCAATTTCTCAAATTTTTTACAGTTTATTCCATTATTTTGAAGCGGTCATCTTTTGCATCTTGTCCCGTTAGGGTCGGTTGTCTTTCTCTTATCTGAATAATTATATCGATTCTTTTCGGAAATCTCCACCAGCATTCTGGGAAATGATTCTGGCGTCCATGGCAACAACTGGCTGACATTTTCTTACAACTGACACTTTTATTCCCCTTGTGGTTTGCTGAATTCTTCGCAGTGTGTCCGGGACACAAGGTTATGGTGTTATACCATATTTTATAAACATATATGCCCAGCTCTCTAGCGTGGTTGGCTAAACAGGACGAACTCCTTGTGGTCCAGGTTCACGCCCGGGGGTAGGCAGAAAAGCCACATTTCCCTAACATATACGGTATTTATCATGGAATCAAGGCCGAAGGGTTGCGATATCCATAATACCGAGCCTAAGGGTTAACAACTCATGGCTTCTGGATAGTAAAAAAAAAAAACATTTATTACAACCTGTGCACAGTGGGTGATGCAGTAACTTTTACTTCGCAGTGAGACATTTTTTTTACTCGTGTCTTAATAATGTAACAACCTTGTCACTTACCACTGCACCCTACGGTTGCTGCTTACCTGCAATAGGCTTCCGTTAGCTGCAAGATGCTGTAGAAACTGGTTTATGAAGTAATGCCTGTCTGGTAGGTGGGTAGTTTCTCCCATCCAAAACTGAAATCTGCACGATTAACATACCAATGATGTTGAAAAAAAAACTATTTCGAATCCTGAAAAACCAGTTTAATCGTAGGGCAATTTTGTTGGTGCCTCTGAAGGTTTATCTAAAGATACAAACTCGAAAAAAAAAAGTAGACCAGCAAGCTTCACAATATAACTAACACATATGGAAAGTAAACGTTGAGGCTAGAGAGCCTTCATCAGCACGTTATGTAAATTCTAACAAAACCGAATGGTTACTTAAGTGACGTATTCCCCATAGCAACCACGCTGATGTCTGCTCATATGAAATACAAAGACACGTGCGGCCAAAGATTTGAATTCCGGACTGGGCGAAATATTGATTGCTTTGACCCTCTGGGCGGCTGCCTAAAGTTTTACCGCCATGCTATTTATAATTTGAAAAAAAAAAAAAAAAAACATTTTGGTAGACACACCAAAGCGACTGATACTCTTTCAACTTTTGAAGAATTTATGAAACGGCCACCAGTATTTTTTTTTTTTTTTAACTCTAACCTAATATGTAGTCATCTCATACCCTTATCGGGGATTGAACCCAGAACCTCTAGCACTCCAGGCGGACACCATGCACCGAGACCACGTAGCCCTTATCAAACAGTCAACTAACAGTCAACAATACAAAGTTGTTTTTTTTTCCACTACCTACAGGCCAGTTGGTTCCGCGTTAGCGCAGTCGATAGAAGACTCGCTTTGAAATCCAGCTGCGACTCGCCGTAGCCCACGGCCGGTGTTCGAAACTAGACGGTTTCCGGGGTTCACCCTGCCTCTAGGCAATGGGTACCAGTGTTAACACTCTGGGGTAAATGGAGGAACGTCACTGTAGCCACAGAGTTGCGTGCGGACGGTGACACAGACGGACAGTTTCTTATCAGCTCTCTGTAGTAGTAGTAATAGTCATCCCAGTGTGAGATGCAATTTTGTGTTATTTCGAAGCCCTACCCTGGCTCTTGCCAGGGGCCGCAATATAGTCCGGCCAAAATATGGCCTAAAGACTGAACGCGGTTTCTGGGACCTCTCCACGTGTGATCCTCATCCACATGGTGACACCTTGTGTCATCGAGTGTTTATCGCTTGTGTGATGTCCTGGTATAGTAAAAGTACTACTGCTAGCTCTCTATACTGGTGGCATAGCACTTATGATTTATTACCGTGTGCAATGACGCTGGTTCACCTCTCCCGACTTTTGTTTTTAATTTTTGTCAATAAACACCTGGTGATACAAAGTGCCACCATGCTGATGAGGATTACCCGGGGAGAGATCTTAGAAACCCGTTCAACCGTTAGCTTATATTATGACCCCTAACTAAAGCCGGGGTGGGGCTTTAAAAAAAACGAAACATTGCGTTCCTTGTCGAGACGACAGATAAAAACATAACTGTTGATGAATTCGTTGCCTACTTTATAGGCACGCAGCATAAACGACAACTGCTGTGATATCTGCAGATCAGTGCTCTCCCTTTTCCTGCTGTTCAGCAAATCTTATTAGCTGGTCACAAACAGAGAGAGGTTGAGAGATAGAGAGAGAGAGAGAGAGAGAGAGAGAGAGAGAGAGAGAGAGAGAGAGAGGGGACAGTGGCGGAAGAGAGAATCACAGTGAGGAAGAGAGAGGAGTACTTTTTGCTAAATGCACAAGATCCGTTAGATATTAATCTTGTCAGAACATTAAAAATGGAGAAGCAAAGAAATTAACTTAGCGATGAAATTTTTCATCTGCCTTTTTCAGAAGATTCGGCGTTTTATTGAATAATTTTACACAAAATATGCCTAGCTAGTAATAAATTATTCAATGCAGTGTTTCGGCAAACTCGATATATGTAATGAGTAAAACTCATTTTAAAAACCATAGTATTGAAGTATAAAATGCCGTTGCTGTCTGTCGTCGATTTATCATCATCACCATTATCAATTTCCACTTCTGCCGTTAGGCGTTGTGGGAGAGAAACAACTTGCGACCCATCGCTAGATGCACAGAAATGTCATAAATTACCCGTGTGGGATCCGGGGCCCCATTGTGGGGGAAAACAAGAATAGACCCACTGCCTACCAGAAAGCATTTCGTAAGAGTCGACTAATTGGTAGCTTCGTTTGAAGTCGGAGTGCATCTGCCTGAGAGGCAGGAACCAACAGTCTGCATTCAAGTGAATCAGATTTGTAAAACTGATGCACACGCAATACTCAGGTTCTGAAGCAAGACTACAGTCCAGGTGTGGACGAACAACCAGAGCTTTCCACCAGAGTGTACAGCTGGTGAACGCGAAGAAGAAGAATGTCATCAATCCATATTCTCCTAGGGCGGCCTCTATATGAGAAAAATTGTTTGCCATAACGAGTGTTTCGCTTTACGAGTGTGATTCTCGTTAAGCGAGGTTCCACTGTAAATGGATGGATAAATGAATGGATAAATGGATGGATATATGGGTGTATGGATGGATGTAGTTGATACATCTAACCGAATGAGAGACAATTGTGCCTCGTGTGTTGTGTACATTAGTGACGACTCTGGTTTTCAGACAGTGGTACGAGATTCACATTGTTGAAGAAAATGGGCCACCACAAGGCAATATCCCTTCAGACACCAGTGGTACACTGTAGCTACCCTCTAGTATGAAGACAAGGCATAATAATTTGTCATATTTGAAACCCTAATTAGCACAAATTTTGGTTAACACGAACTCTTGTTTCGGTCCCTTAAAGTTCACGTTTACGAGAGTTTACTGCATCCCCTGTTAGCTGCCGTTCTTTATTCCCTAAATTCTTCATTAGCTTCCATGTAATTTTTTTTCCGGTTTTAAGCGTTATCCACGTATGGTGTTTTGTGTGTGTGTGTTGCTTTTAATACATATATGATCAATTTAATTTACTGTTTTATTATTTTATGTGCGAAAATGCCTCGGTCAGTAACATATTGATTCCCTGCTCAGTAACTGGTGAATTGCATCTATTTTCATTAATTACTCTTAATGTATGTGCTACCATAATATCTTGAGGTAGCAGTTCTAGCAGGAAATCTTGAAAACATGCTATTTTTGAATTTCAAAACAAACTTGGTATCAAATTAAAGATTAACCAATATTCTACACGTTTCTGTAAAAATATTTGTAATCGGATGAGTAGTATCCGAGATATCATGGCTCAAAGATAGTTAGGTCTTTCTGGTCTTGGAAAGAAAAGAAACAAATCAGAAATTCGTGTTTTCACACATACACATATTTTTAGCGACAATGAGAGCCAGTTTTCTCATAATGAATGACCCTTGTATGGAACTATCAAAATGGCTGTCTACGTAGAAGCGTGTTTACATTTTTTTGTTTTGTTTTGTTCTGAAATCATTGGTATAAGTGCTATTCTAAACAATGTCAAGTGATAAAAAGTTTTGTAAACATTCAAGAAAGCGAAAGTTTCACTGGAATAGGTGCTACAAAGAGATGCAGAGAATATATATTTAAATCATACTATTGAGAACGACAAACATGTAAACATTGACATTCCTACAAGTAATTGTGTGGATATGTTAATGTAGTATTAATAATAGTAGTAGAACCAGTAACAAAGTTGACATTCACAGTGCCACGCCCACCCACAGTCGGTTATTGATAAAAATCAACGACTTGTATGACATTGATGATAATCCAGACACAGATTTAGAAGATTATGATGAGGTAAACAGTTATCCTAAATGTGACAGTAAAGGGAACAGGATTGTTGACCTGGTAATTCTATGTCACCAGATTTAATCACAGCTAGTTTGTGCATTTTGTTACAACCAAGTCTGACTTACTGAGAATGAAAGACAAGGACTTGGTAGTCAATTTGAATTTGTCTGCAGCAACCAAACTTGTAAAACACAGACCATTTGTCATCCTAACCCTCAAATAAGTGTTAGAACGTCGCTTATCACTTTGGGAGGAAGGAATGATTTTTAAGAACAAAACTCAACTGAACTCCTGTTAGTCCGTCCGTCTGTCTGCTGTTTGCCATCAAATTTGCAACCTACAGGCGTGACCACCTAAACACAAATCTCAATCTGCATGGGCAGCTAGCAGTGCTAATTCCAGTCAACCCACCCCCACCCCCCCCCCCCAACCCCCTTTTTTTCCACCTCAAGTTATAATTGGGACAGCCGTAACTTCTACAACTGTCTGGTGGCTTAAAGGAAAACTATGATATAATTATAATAGGAGCTCCCAGGTCGACTCAAGTCTTGTATGTGTACCAAAAGGGTTGTGGAGGGACGTTGTGATATTGACCAAATCTTGACTGTTGATTGCTCCACAAATAACATTCAGAGCCAATACGATTACTGGAGGCAACGTTTCCTTGGCGGGAGTTGAAATGTTTGAATCGAATATTGCTATAGTTGCTATTGCGTGTGTTGTTTTGTGTCTTTTGAATCTTATGACTTCTAATTCTTTGTCTTGTTTCATTTCAGTGATTATCAGTAGCGTTTATTGCTAAAAGGGTTAGTTCTACATTAGTCTCTCCTAATAGAGTAGGTCACTTTTCATTGACAAATTTGTTGGGCTAGTCGACTTTTCTGAAGGTTACGGGTGTGTCCCGCCCTGTTTTTTATTGTTTTTTTTTTTTTTCTGTGATGTTTTGCATTTACGTTTTCATTCCGAGAAATATAATGCCTGTGACATGCGTTGCAGCACTCTCTAGAGGGTTTGTGTTTTTAGAGTGTTTAAAGTGCTGGCGTGTTAAAATTTACAACACGCGATATCAACGGCATTGTGGGACACCTCCGTAACCGTATGCGAACGACACGAAGCTGAGGAACTACATCAGAAGTGAGCTAGTGTGTGTATGGGCAGGGTCTGGGAAGACTGATGTCGAACTAACCGTCAAAGGGTTGCTGGCGATGACTTCAGTATACAAAAACCCATGTGTGGGCCACACGCTGTAAAGGCTTTAATGTTTTGTCCAGGTCACGGAGAGGCGGGCGGAATCAAGAGAGGTGACATGTGAGCTTTTACATTAGCTATGGCTAAAGAAATAGAAGATGAACATAGAAGACATGACTGCGTGAAATAACTGTCAGCTTGCTGAAAGATGACACATCTTGATGAATCTTCTGATAGGGCTGTGGAAGTTTGAGATCCACTGTGAGACGAAGGGAGATGACTGCAGGCAAGAATGATTCAGGGCTGTAGCAACTCGCTTGCATTAAGGTCAACAAACTTTCTTCTTCTTGTTGTTCTTCGCATTCTTCCAGTTCTTTTTGTTCTTCTTCTTCCTAAAAATTATTTTTTCTTCTTTTCCACATCTCCTCTCTCACTATATTTTTCTGTTGTTACAACTACTGCTGCTCCTGCTGATAATATTATTATAAAGGTAATCTAGAAAGCAATTGAGCATCGTAATGTTTCCTGTTATGCATTTTTTTTAATGGTAAATGGTTCGTTCTTTTACTTCCGAATATGTTGATGTAGCACGTTATTAATGCATCCGACAAGATACAGCGAAATATGCTGAACAATAAACTCAGCACAGTATTGTTTGTGTCCGTATTTTCGACCCCCTCCCCTCTCCCCCTTTTTTTTCTTCCCCTTGCAGGGTTGTAGTCCATAGGCTCAACATTTCAAGGGTGAGAATCAAACAGGCATAAATACCAGAAACCCCCTTCAACCATATAGTCATAGATAACAGTTACAAAGGGGCATGACCACAAAACGGTTATGATGTAACATAGTCCAGCCTGGTCTGCATGGTTTAAACTGTCATCATTTATTTTCTAGTTTAGTCTTACTAGATAGTTTTGCCAGCCATTTCACAGCTTTAGAGTAATAACGTCATTTCCACCATCACATAATGGATGGGGCCCTTTCACTGCACCAGACCATGATGGCAATGACGTAGAGAAGAAGGAAAAAAAAAAAAACTCTTTAGATATGCTAGTGGAAAAAAAGAAAACAAAGGGAAAATATAGGGTTCTTCTGTGTAGAAACATGAAACATGATCATCAAAGTGAATAAAAGAATTACACAAGTACACCAACTGACTACAGTTACATTTTACTACATAGACAAGACCTAGGCAAACCACGTGCAAACTGCATGTTATATATTATGAGGCAAATTAATGAAAACATCACATTCAGCATCTGTTTATTTTACCGAACACAAAAATAACGTTGCTTCACACACAACAATACATAAATATCCCACATCGTGTTCACACAAACGTTAGTTGCGTATCCATTACAGTACGTTGCAGAACCAAGCCCAGCATTTTCTGGATTTTGTGGTTTCTCTAGGCAAATTTACGTCCAGTAGTTGGCCATTACCTTCTGGACGGGCGGCTAAAATTGTCGAAACCAATGCAAGGCTCGATGCCCGCAGCTGGGATCGAACCCGGCACTCCGGCCTTAAGGAGCTCGTTCGCAACGCCACAACATGAGGAACTGAATTAAAGGGCCGCGGCGTTGGGAAGTTTGAGAGTCACTGGTCTAAAAAAAACTGGCGTCCTCGTCACTATCACACGTTAAACAGCTGTACCATATGTACTATATCTTTAGCAACACGTCTACGTCTAGATCATTACACAGTTGTATTTCTGCGTCTACTCCTAACATCCCTGACAAACGGTTGCACCGTATATTCTGTATTGTAACAGGCATTCATACTTTATGTTGGATGTTTTGTTATTTAAAGCAAAATAATAAACAGCTAAATTCATCAGAGAGTTTTAGTGATGATGATGATGATGGTGGCGACGATGATTATGGTGAAGATGGCAGTGGTGACGATGAGCATAATCTCTTCTGCAAACTTCTCCCCCACCCTAAGCTTCTATGAGAGCTAGTCTTTCCATGCAGCAGACAATATAAATGGTACAAATATCAAGGATCATATCCGGGGGCTGAGTGGTCTCGAGATATGGCGTTCGTTTCAAATGCTGGAGGTCCTGGGTTCAGGCCCCAGTGAAGGCTGGGATTTTTTCACGTGGACTTCTGGTAATTTCTCCCTGTCTCTGGGTAGTAGGATCGGACGCCCGTGTGTATTGCTGAGCACGTAAAATATGCCTTGGCAGTTGAAAATCAAAAAGAGTAGCCTTAATGACGCTGCCCGGCAAAATATGGAGTTAAAAATCGACTAAAGTATTTCAGGATCCTCACCGGTGCTAAGGAGTTCGTGCACTTCGCTGAGATTCTTTGAACTCAATCTTGGGTAAGAAGTAGAACGGAGCACTTATGGGTTACAACCTTTGTACCGTGACATTGATCCGTTGTTCAAACGAAATTACCAAGGTGTGTCAAACCTTAATTTATCTGCATATTCCCCAAAACTGTCACCTCCTGTGATAACTTCATGTCTGCTTGGCACTGCAACTACAGGAAGAATCACTATAGCTGGTGATGGGTACGTACTCCAAGAATGAAACTGTTGAAGATCTTTAAAGATGATGATGATGAGGACCAGGATGATGATGCTGATGGTGGGCATAATTGCTTGTGCACAATTCCCTCTCACCTTCTACGAGACCCGGTTTTTAGGTACAGTTGAGAATATAAATGCTAAAAGGACCATATCCGCCTTTAGCCTTTACCTGGTACTGTCCAGTGTTGCTACTTTTCTTTGACAAAAAACATCCAAAACGGAGTCAAAAATTATCTAAAAACATCTAGATTTGCGTAGAAAACATCTAGAGAAAACATCCAAATGGAAAGAGTCACAAATTACATAGCAATTGATGTGACTTACTCTATAGAATGTATCGAGGTATGAGACGTCACAGGTCGACCCAACCTCAAATGGGTACCAAGATGGGCTGTACTGGGAAAGTAAAGACGGCCGGCGTAATGCTGATCACATTACCCACCGAGTGCCGATTGGTCTGTAAAAATATGGGTGCTCTCCCCATATGCCCGATGCGCCTAAGGGCGTGTAAAGGGATCTTTACTTTACTTTACTTTACTTACCCTATAGAATCATATCCTTATCTTTACTGAAGTCTGCCTTACAAGATCCACAGGATAAACTTTGCTTGGATGATGAAGTTGAAGCTTTAGATACAAAATGACTCTGGTATGCTTTAGCTGTTCCAATTTCTTTTAATACCCAATTAGGTAGCTGATAAGTGGAACAGCCTTTTCATTCTCTTATCAGGCAACATTTTATTGCCAAGATAGCATTTATGAGGTCAAATTTCATCCTGTTTCTCAGGTTAGATTTGATAAATTCACTCCAAATGAAAAACTTCTAGAAAGACATCTACCATTTAAATGTCAAAAATGCCATCTAAATGCAAGGAAACAATCTAATTCTGGATGTAAAACATGGAAAGTGGCAACACTGTCCATGTCGTGTGACAAGCCTCAATTTATCTGCAAATTTCGAAAAGCTGTCACTTCCTTTGATACCTTCGTTTTTGCTTGCCAATCTAACTTCAGGAGAATCCCCATAAGCTAGTGATGGTTTACTGGCTCTGTGAATCAGTGTTGAAAAGCGGGCACAAGAAACGTTTGTGATGAGGGCAATGAAAAGCTTCAGACAGCCAGAAATGCTTTAAAGACAAGGATAATAATATAATCATCTTTTAAACCCGGAAAGGGCAGGGGTTTCTGGGAGTAAGACGGAAGAAGAGCACACTCGAAAACGTCCGTGGCGAAACGGGATGAAATCCTTAATTAAGCTGACTTTTTATTTAACAGGAAGTCGTTTCGGCGTAGTGGTTATAGTATTTGCCTGTTGGTTTGGTGAACACGTGTTTGTACATTTGCTTTTTTATGACTGCCTAAGTCTTGACAACCTAACATTTGGGGGTGGGGACTAGACACAACATAACTGTTTGGGGGGGGGACGGCGCTTGTTCAAGAAGTGTCGTGAACCCTTAGCAGGTACACAGCTTGCCTATGGGGGATGAGGGAGCCACAGTGGCGGACTTACATCAGATCCTATCACCTGTCGAGTGCCAGTCGGTATTACTATATAAAGAATGCAAAGGTATAGTCCGCTTCAGAAGTCGTGCCAAATTTTAAAAACCTTTAAAACAGTAACCGTTCGGTGTCAGGAGTTAAAAGTTATTAGGCAACCTGCTAATAATCACTTTCTTGTAAGATTGATTTTTTTTTAATGTAAACTAACATCAAGTTTTCATTTTACCCTATTTGCGATTTTTTTAAACCACTCTGATTCAAAGGTAATAATCAGCTTGCTTACAGGTAACTGGGTAACGGGAACTTGTCAAAACATCAGATTGTACGCGTTTCATATGGGTTTCACTCTCAGATGATCATCGCCATCATTAGCCTTCCAAAAGTTAATTAAACAAAATGCTTCACTGTATGCGGAATATGCTATCAAAGTAATCACCACGCATCGCCGCATATGCAAACTGATTTTTAAACAAATCCCCACGCGTTTGTCAATTACTTTATATTATTATTATTTTTGAGTGAGTGTGCACAAATTATTGATTACAAAAATATCAAGGAAATTCGCCACTTAATTAAAATATCAGTATCTGTGCAATTGTAATAATTATAAGGATATTGGAAATCGAAGGTCAGTTGCACATTTTATTGTTTATTCGTACAGGAGTTTTTGAGACTTTTGTTAAAGTTTGACGTCACGACTTGTGAAACGCACTGAGATACTATTATTCGGGATTAAATAGTACTGTCTCATATCTATTCTAGGCGACGACGTATTGCGTGAGTTGATCAGTTCTTTCCTCATCGTATTTTCAATTGAAATCATCATCATCTAGCAGTTCCTTTGCAGAACGTAGCTCTCTTCACGGTCTGCCTGAAAGAAACTCGGTCTATCGCCAGCTCTCCCGCCTCATGTACTTTCACACTCAGGGAGTCACTTATATCCTGTGCCCATCTTTGTGTCGGTCGGGCCCTGCCCCTCATTCCTGGTACCATGCCTTCTGCTATATTTTTTTCTAATCTGTCCTGGCACCAATCTTCCTTGATGTTCAGATCTTTCAAGTATTTCTCCTCTTTTTCTTCCAAGATATTCTGAAGATATTTCTATAGCATTTCAGCTCAAAAACCTCCATTCTCTTTCTTGAGGACTTCTTTTGAATTAATTACTAAAATTTTATGACAACTCTCTAGTACTAATTATAATTATGTCACCAGGGCGCCACTGATGAGGAAAATAGTGCTGATCCTGCAGAAAATATAACCAGAACCATTACCTGGCAGGCAAGAACTGCTGACCGCTGCGTGCGAGCGGGGGATGTACAGCACGCTCTAGTTCAGTGGTTCTCAACCGTCCTAATGCCGCGACCATTTTTTACAGTTCCTCATTTTGTGGTGACCCTCCAATCATAAAATAATTTTCGCTGCTTCTTCATAACTCTAGTGAATATGAATGTTCAGATGGTTTTAAACGACCCCTGTGAAAAGGTCGTTCAATCCCCAGAAGGGTCGGGACTCACAGGTTGAGAGCCGCTGATCTAGGGGTTATACTTTAATATATGTCTATAATGTCAGTCCTTACACCCATACACTGGATTCCCTCCACCTACTGATCATGCTTCCCACTCTCCTTGGCACGGCTCATGCTGATAGTGCATATATCTGGAGTAAAGAACGGCCAACAAACACAAGAGCACTACTATATAATACAGACAGACGCATCACGCTAACGTGTCCTCAAGTCCACCAACACTGTCTATGAGTTTGGTAACATAATACATCACGCCAAGTATGGTCCTTCTAGTGCGATCAGGCTCTTTATTACGGACGAACACAACGACCAGGATGAAATAGGGAATGACTGCACACTGTCAAGTCTTCTAGTGCCTTCCAATTCTCACATCGGCATTCCCTCTAGACATGAAAATAACACCCCAGCGAACAATGTCCTAGGTGCCTGCTCCGAGCAGCTCACACCCGACTGCGAAGATACACCTATGTGATGTGCGGACACAACCCCCCGGGCGGTTCGTTCTCTAAACGACAATGCTACCACGTAGGATTCAAGATAGATGCACCTCTTGATGAAAACTTCAGATCTCCCGTCCGCTATCCCAGCCACTTATTGAAGCATCGCTAAATACCATCCTGTCAGTCAGCCTCCGATACCTTCCCCACCAACAACTACTCGTTAATTAACATACAAAGTCCTCCGGTACCGTCAGTGCCCTTGCAGAAACCAGCCAACCGCGTGTCCTATAGCCGCAACACTTTCGACCCCACAACGCATGGCCGACAAAAGTCCATTCTAGACATTACTGACACAATTCCCGATAGTCCAATTCAATCATCCACAAGCACACTCATCTCAGACGGTTTACAGGAATTCCACAGAATAAAACATTGTTAAAACGCAGTCCATTTAACCATTGGACTTGAACAACACGTACATGAGGTAAGACGAACAGAAAGCAACTGACGTTGACATGGGTTTACGTTCAGCGGCCGGTCACAATACACGTAGCGACAACTGATACCCTTAATCTTCTTCTTCTTCGCGTTCACCAGCTGTAAACTGTCGGAAAGTTCTGGTTGCTCGTCCACTTCTGGACTGCTGTCCTGCTCCAGAACCTGAGTGTTGCGTGTGCATCAGTTTTACAGATCTCATTTTCTTGAATACAGACTGTATGTGTGTGTGTATGTGTATGTATGTGTGTATGTGTATGTGTGTGTGTGTGTGTGTGTGTGCGTGTGCATCTGTGTGAGGCACCCACATAAATCACCAGCCTCCTGCCAGCAAGACTAGGGTTGTCTAAAAAGATCTAAAGAAGATTGCAAAAGATACGGAAGAGGATAAATGTTGAAAGTTAAAAGTCGAGACGACCTTCTTCATTGCATCGGGTTTTCTACAATTTGGCTCTGTCTCTCTCCGCAGAATGTTAGCCGCCTGTCGAGAGTATCACTCAGAGCACGAACTTTTTAGCTCCGGCGACAATCCGTAGGGATCTCCGTTAAAACTGCACACTTGTAAGCTGAGCAGTGAAACGAACCCACGACCTTCAGATCGCGAGGCAAACGGCTTGACCACTTCGCTACGAAAACCCCCCAGTGGAAGAGGAAAGGCAGAGAATGATAACAAATACCGAATCCACGGCCAGCTCCAGATTTTTATACATATGCAGCCGGACGTGCCGAATCAAACATAGACTGCCTGACGTTGCTAAATCTGCCCGGTCATTCGTTATCGGTAATTGCCCGCGTCTGCAATTGCCCTTTTGGGTTGGTAAGCTTGTAAGAAAACGAGTGAATGAAGGCACTTCGACATCTGTCTGAGTACTTCTGTTGAAGCAAATGGGTTTACAACCCGCTCTTCGGTGTCGCTATTGTTGTTAAAATTAATTATTTTGTAAGCAATTCACTTTGTCTATTAGTGGGTAAATACATTTATGAATAACTCAACGATGTCTGTACTCCACTGAACCAAATTAGCTAGGAAATAACTCATTTATGTCTGTAACGATGTGTAGTAAATTTAATCATAAATAACTAATCGATGTCAGTATTGCCATTTATTCAAATATATTTAAACGGCTCAGAAACAGTAGTTTTTTTTTGTTTTTTTTTTTTGGTTTTTTTTTTTTTAAATATGAGTTTTAAAACATGCCGTTACAGACTTTTTACAGCAGAATATCTGGAAGGAAGGCAAGATGAAAACAAAGAAAGAGATAATAAATGGTGTAGTTGAAACCTGCAATAACAAAAATAATAATAAAGAAAGAAATCTGTCACCCAAATGTCAAGGGACGCTGGTGTCCCGTGTCTGTATTAGGGTTTCCCTAAAAATAATAGACACTCTGAAGTGAATTTATGTTCAGATGGCGGCTCGTGTTGGTCTAGAAGGTTGAAATTATAATCTCTACAGAATTATAACTTTTCCTGGACACAACTTGGCCGGACTTCCTCACCGCTTGTTCTCCTCAGACTATATAGGATCATTATCATAGTCAAAATGATCCCACAGCAGTATTAGAAATCTGACAGTTAGAACAATACTCACACAGAACTAAATAAAGAGAACTGTGAAATACTGGACACCAACCAAGTGAAGTTCAGAATAATAATTTATGATGTAATGAGTGTAATATAAGTAAATAGTCTCAAAGGAAAGATATAGAAGAATTCTCAAAAGCCAGGACAATATTGAATCAAGAACTTTCTAAGTCAAGAATTACTCCTTCTCCGACCACAACAGCCGTTGCGCTGATCATCGTTACTGATACAGCATAATACTAATGGTAATCCTGGGCACTAAATGTCCGGGTGGCTGTAATTCTAATTTACCTTACACTTATCCGCAGTGATGAAATTGCTCCTCTCTTTAGTTCCTAGGAAGCAGTCACTATTCACAGTGTTGAACCAGATGGTTTGTGGTAGTTCTTAGATGAAATTGTCACTTGATGCACTGAATCTGATAATAGATTTACTGTTTATCTCATATAGATAGGGAAATATTCCCTTAAAAAAAAACATATCATAAAAAACAACAGTATTGTCTCTTTTACGTTTTGGCTAGCAACGGTGTTTCTAGGATAGACTCTGGGTTGGTGGCATTTGGAGATAATGGATCTGTATTAATTGACATCTAGTAAGTTTCATACCATAAGACACGTCTCCGAGTATCACCAAAGCGACTGGCGTCATGTACCAACAGGTACTTGTATGCAGGAACTGGTTAGTTGTTGGCTGATAGCTTGTATCTCGATTGATCGTAGTTGCGATATTTGAACTAAGATTGAGAGTAGTATTCATCTGACAGGTCTCTCTATATATATATAGTCATTTCAGCAAACAAGTAATGATAAGAATTGTTGCTCTGCCTAATACTTCTACACTGGCAGCAGTGTTAGACTGTGACTAAAATCCAAAAGAGTGATCGACCGTTCCGTCTCGATTATACAATACCTATACCAATACAGACACACCAAGGACAACGAAATTTTAAAGTAAGGAATGCCTTAAAGTCCAAGACAAACATTACGTAAATTAACCACTACGCGTCCATTTTTGACATCGGCTAACCCGCGAAAGCCGAAGGTAATTAAAAAAAAACTTGCCTCGAATATGTCGCCGAGTAAAAACTGCTATCTAGGTCACCCCGACCGGAAAGCCTTCCTCCTCCCGTTATATTTCCACACATAAACTAAATTTGGTCAAATTATATAAGAAAAAATACATTAATTCCAAGCTGTCTGGGCGATCCATGAAGAAATTTAAGGGGATATTTTTTATCGGCATCTAGGTAAAACTCATTGGTTAGAGCTTTTTATGCAGTTAAAGACATCGGGAGGCTAAATCAGTGAGGTTCCCACAGCCACATTGGTCTTGTTGACAGCAGCAGGGTAAAATAACTCAACTCAGGTAATTCACTGATATTAAAGTACGACTCACCCATGCTCTACTGAAATTCCGAGCGGAAACGGAGACCTTCAAAATAGATACTGATAGTGCTGACCCCCCCCCCCCCATTCCCCACTCCTCCCAAAAAAGGCGTAAGGCCGTATGTATGCTCTTGAAGTTGGGTCAAGAATGCCGCCAACGATTTATGTGTCTCTCTATATAGAAGCGGCAAGAATTCATTTCACGAAACAGGAGGTAGTTCGGCCTATGGAAAAAGGCTTCTTTATTCTTTGAAATCACTTGCCTTTTATATTATAATTCACTTTTAACAGATCTAAGATTGAACTAGGTGCCTTTACCTACATCCTGACCTACTTTTGTCAAAAAAAGACTATATACTTGTAGAGGAAATATATATATTGTAATATGAGTTATTTACATATGGGGGTACAGGATGTGGAAGACATTAACGCCGAGGGTGTTCTGGCTAGTCATGTGACACCAATCCACCAGAGAAGCCCAAGACGAATACAGAAAACCACGACACTGGGCTACAATCTGGTATAAGTTAGACGACAAAAGAAGATGAGAAGAAACATACTTTTTAAAATGCTTTTTATATATGACCGTACAGGGCAAGATGCCATTAGCAAAATCAGACGACTTAATTAAAACAAGAGCAGATCGCAGACGGCGGGAGAGATGGGCCCAGCCACCATGGTGGAATGAAGTAGTCAACATAGTGGCTAGAAAAAAGGAACGCTGTCAAGGCATGGCAAAAGGCAAGGAAAATTGATCCGTCACTTTCTGAACGCCTGATCAGTCTGAAAGATGAGGTCAACAAGCGGACAGTGGCTTTCAAGTTAATTGCGAAAGAAGCCAAGACAGCGAAATGGAACGAATTCTGCAAGAGCGTTTGCTCCGAGGGATCTTTTGTGACATTCTGGCGCCTTCAACGGAGCATGCACGGCGCCGCACGACCAAGGGGTATCCCTGATTTTTAGGGTACAGACATGATATGGCAGAGAACTGATGCTGATAAAGGAAAAACCCTTCTTGTGCGCTACTTGGAGCAAACTGACCAAAAAGACGAAGCTGCAAGAATAGGGGTTAAGATGAAACTGTCGATGCTGTGCGAGAACACTGAGCTAGGCACTGATTTCACAATTACTGCAGACACCTTAAGAACTTGCCTCAAGAAATCGAGCAGCACTGCTCCGGGCCCTGACGGCATCCGATACAATGACATGCTGATGATGTCGAATGCTGATTTGAAAAGCGTGGCAAAGGAATTCAATATCAGCATCCAGAGTGGCCAGATACAAGAGGAATGGCTCCATAGTTATTTGTTCCCACTACCAAAGCCTAATAAAGACCACTCAAAGATCTGCGGCTACAGAATCATCTCGATGCAGAATACTGTTGGCAAACTTTTTGAAAAAATTTTCGCACAAAGATTGACCACCTACTTGGAACTACATGATAAGTTCCCATCAACACTTAAAGGGTACAGGTTGAAGAAAGAGACATGGTTCAATGCTGCTGTTTTCGCCTACGATGTGTACGAGGGATTTCAGATTAAAGAAGAGACATGTGCGGCAGTGTTGGACTTAGAAGATGCCTACAATAAAGTACCATATGATTATTTAATGCAATTACTGCTTAAACTAGAAGTCAATCCTATTCTGATTCTCTGGATTGCTGCGGTCCTGTTCCAGAGAAAGATTGTACTAAGATGTGGTAGCTGGTCCTCAGAACCACAAACGATATGTCCAGGCTTGCCACAGGGATCACCGCTATCACCAGTCTTATTCAACGTTTATACGGTTATGATCAATGAGCAGCAGTTGAATGGAAAGGGAAGGACTTTGTCATTTGCTGATGACATTTTGATTTATCGACAAGGGCGTGATAGACAGGAGATCGCCAGCACAATGCACAAAGAACTCGATCGAATTGCCGCCTGGTGTGATGTTTCCAATGCCTATGTCAATCCTTCGAAGGCATCAGTGTCATGGTTCTCTTTGAACAATCACATTGTCAAGTCGGACTTACCAGAATTGAAAATGCGTGATAATGTATTGATCAGAACCAACGTTATGACGTTTCTCGGGGTGAGGTTCGATCGCAGCTTGTCATTCAGGGAACACGTTGACCATGTGATAACAAAAGCACGCAAATGTATGTCTATCTGCAATGAGGATTATGCCTGCTTCCAATATCGAGCAAAGACTACTAGTACTTCTATTCTACGGTCTGGTCCTTTCCCCCATTGAATACGCTCTGGCCATCCTCACTGTCAGTGCTACCCAGATTGAACGACTCGAAAAGGTGCAAAATGAAGCCATGCGTATTATTTTGGGATGTACAAGAGACACATCCTGTGGTGCAATGAGGTATCTACTTGACTTTCCAACAATGAACCAAAGGATCAGGATGTGGAGGGCTCGGGCATACCTCAAAATATGTGCTGATAAGAAACACCCACTGCATCAAGCGCTTTTTAGTGAAAAGGGCGACAGACTGAAGAGGGGAAAATCGTGGCTAGGTCGGGCAGAAGATGGTATTAGGCAAATATGCAGCCTAACCGACATCATACCTGGTGCAGAATGGATATCTGTGCCTCAGGCGTTTATTTGTACATTTTCCTGTATTGTCACACTCAACAGGCGATGTAGAGAAGAGAATCCTGTTGCTGTTAATGCAGAGGTCAAAGCTCTCATCGGTGAAAATTCAGACGAAGCAGATGCACTAATCTATAAAGACGGATCCGTTATACGCCGAAGAAGAAGCGCATGGGCATTTACAGCACGCTCAGCGGGCAGAACAGTCAAAGAAGCCAACGGCGCCTTCTCCATGACAACCAGCAGCATGACGATGGAGGTGATGGCAGTGACGCAAGCGTTTGCCTGGCTCGAAACACAAAAATACACCCGCATATGTATACTCAGTGATTCAATGAGTATGATCCTGAGGGTTCAGGCGGGTTCAGTGCGAAGACAATGGCTTGAATCAATTCAGAAGTGAACTGTGCGAGGAGTCACCTTTATTTTTGTTCCGGGATACGCAGGCGTCGATGGAAATGAAAGAGCTGACAGGTTGGCTGGATCCGCTATCACTACCGACGGTCAGCCTATGGATCATGCTGATATTATCAATGCCCTCAGAGAAATGGGAAGGATAGAGGACTTTGGTGGCAGTGAATCCACATCACTCGCCAGAATGGCAGACTTGGGAATTAAGATCGGCACAGCAAAAAACGAGACGCACACCGGACACGTCAGAAGACTTGTTAATCAACATAGAACTGGTACTATTAGCCATCGGACGTTGGGGTTCATACTGAGGGGAGGATCTGAGCACCTATCGACATGTCCGGAGTGCAATGATGATAACCCAACTAACTAACTAACTAACTAACTAATACTTTTTAAAAGAAAAAAGCTATGGTCAATAGAATATTTATAGCATAGTTAGTTGCGTATCCTTTACATGACGTTGCAGAACCAACCCCAACATTTTTGGCTGTTGTGGTTTTCCTATGCAAGTTTACATCCAGTAGTTTGCCATTGCCTTCTAGACGGTCTGCTTCTAGATACCACTGACGAAACCAACGCAAGGCGCAAGACCCGCAGCTAGGATCGTACTGTAGGTTATAGTTTTTCCGTCTGTGTGATTTTAATGTTGTTGATGTTCTCTCTATACTTGTGAGATCTTTATGTCGAGGCTTTACTTAATCTGTCGGTGCCAGCCTGGGGTTTATTCAACATCTTCTGTCCCCAAAATCTATAGTTTGACACAGCCAGTTCGAGTCCAAAAAAGGTTTAAATAATAACACCATAGGATACCTAGAACACTAACAATGCAGACGTAATTAGTTAATCTACCGACTAAGTCCAGCAGAAGAGAATCATATAAGGTATACGTTTGCAACATTCACTGATGAAAAGAGTTATACCCAAATATTTCGTTAATACTGTTTTTTCAGTATGTTCCTTGTTTCAGTCCTATTCTTCACCCCCCCCCCCCCGCCCCCTTTTCCCCCCACCAAAAAAAAAAATTCCTTTATTGAGAACTACAGCCATAAAGACGAACTTCATTTATGTGTTGAAACAATCAGCAACCTGTTGAATTATAAAGTAAAGTACGTATACATTATTATAAATATATATTAATAATAATGCATTTTTAAAAATGTGGAAAAAATAAAATTGACGTGTTGCATAGAAAAAGAAATATGAACCGCCCTGAGATAAGTGTTAATGCGATTTTTAGAGCGAAATAAATAAAGACCATGCCTAGTTTGTTTCTTTTCCTGGAAAACCGGTTTTTTTAGGAACATTTTCGCAGGGGCAACAAAACTTACCAGGTCGTCGCCGGGGTGTAGCGGGTATACGCTCGCCTGCGTATCTGAAAGTCGTGAATTCAGGTCATGATTTGCGAAGCCGGACCTATTTTAAAAATAACTTTGGCTCCCAGGTCGACTTAGCCTTAAAAGATCACTAAGTAAAGTTCAGGGAAGTAAAGCAGACCAACATCACCCAACGAGTGCTGACTATTCTATAAAATATATGTCTAGCCCTATATGCTCAACAGTCATAAATGCGTGGAAAAGGGCAGTGTTGCCACTTTGGATGTTTTAAATCCAGATTTAGATGTTTTCCTTGCATTTAGATGGCGTTTTTGACATTTAGATAGTAG
This sequence comes from Candidula unifasciata, assembly GCA_905116865.2. Classification (NCBI taxonomy): domain Eukaryota; kingdom Metazoa; phylum Mollusca; class Gastropoda; order Stylommatophora; family Geomitridae; genus Candidula; species Candidula unifasciata. The sequence goes on from CAJHNH020001706.1 coordinate 125,002, forward strand.
ATGTTTTTCTATGAGTTTTTCATTTGGAGTGAATTTTACAAATCTAACCTAAGAAGCAAGATGAAATTTGACCTTTTAAATGCTATCTTGATAATAAAATTCGGCCTGATTAGAGTAGGAAAAGGCTGTTCCACTTATCAGCTCCCTGATAGGGTATTAATAGAAACTGGAACAACTAAAGCATACCAGAGTCATTTTGGATCTGAAGCTTCAGCTTCATCATCCAAGCTAAGTTTATCCTATGGATCTTGTGAGGCAGACATCAGTGAAGATGAGGACACGATTCTATAGTGTAAGTCATATCGATTGCTATGTAATTTGTGACTCTTTCCATCTGGATGTATTTTCTGGATGTTTCCCACGCAAATGTAGATGTTTTTAGATATTTTTTGACTCCGTTTTGGTTGTTTTTTGTCAAATAAAAGTGGCAACACTGGAAAAGGGTCGTTTGCGCACAAAACTTAGCTTACTAGTAACATGTTTTTCCTGAATCTATATTTTTTTTTCTGTCGTCTCAAAGCGGCAATTATATACAGTGGATAGTTGCATTTACAGCTGTCTCTGTGAATATTATGTAATGGAGGTCACAAACTTTCAAACGGTGCAACTCTCATGCCAATGTCCGACAAAAAACGATATCCATATTTTTTAAACCAACTCCCCCCCCCCCCCAACCCCCCACCCCCTTTTTCCGAAATTAAACCCCTTTACATCGCGGACTGTAAAAATCAGTATCTAACCTCTAAGCCAGCGGTTTCCGACCCTTTTCGAGTCGCGACCCCAATTTATAGAGTCAAAATGACCCACGACCCATAAGTTAAAAATAGGCTTTTCCATATTAACATCACTTTAAAAATAATTTGCCTGTGCAGAGCATGACAACATGATTTTTGTTTTCTCATTTATTTTAAAATATTTCTCTTACCTTACCATTTCTCCCCGACCCCACAAAAACAAACTTCGCGACCCCAAATAGAGTCCCGATCCATGGGTTGGGAGCTCGTGCTTTAAACTAAGAGCCACACTTAATTTCGAATCTTTTGATATATTTAAAAAAAAAAAAGAGGGCCAAAAGAAATATCAGACAAGACACTTGTTTCCAAAATCGCAATATTCTGTTTCTGTCTACTTTACTTTCCAGCTAGCTTCGAGTACTTAAACGATTCCAAAATATCCATAGCAATTTTCACATTTTTTTTTCTCCCGTGTTAGACGGGGAGAAAATCGATAGCAACTTCTCGTTAAGCTGAATCTCGATACACTTTGACAGTATTTTCATAGTGTGAGCATCAATCACAGCTGGACTCCACCGAAATAGGGCACTGTTAACATTGAGACAAAACTTTTGTTCTGATCGCTGGAGCAGAAACTCGTGAGTCAGGTTTTTGTACATCCTGGTGCCATGTGTAGGGTTGTGCGTCATTTTTATTTTGCACGGGTGAGGAATGTGTACAGAAACAAACAGGCAAACATGTGACTGATGTATGGACGGAGAGACAGACAAATATATAGGTAAAAGAGCGGATATTAAACATCGTGAGAATAGAGAAGCAAACATATAGATAAATAAACAGGCAGATATTTGACCAAAGCCTTGGAGGAAAGACAGACATTAGGCAAACAGACATTTTACTGATGTACGGACGGAGAAATGGGCATATTAACAAACATATAAGTTCCCCAAATGTGTTGGGGTCCTATTAAGGAGGAATAAAGAATATATTTACTGTCCCATTTAAGAACATGAAGTAAAAGCGACTAAATAGAAGTTCGTTCAATCAGATATGTTGAGACATTGCCTGGCTACAAAGCACAATATAGCAATACACGAGTTCTTTGCAGGGTGAACGCCTTGCATTGTCACAGGTTTAAGCTATCTGTTTAACTGCGAATGTTGAATTTAAAATGGGCATCACAGCAATCGGGACCCTCCAATAAGTGCTCCGTCCCCATCTCAAGCAGCAATGGAAGAGTTGATAGCACCAGTAACCGTCTAATTGTATATCCGTCTCATCCTTCCCCTAAGTGTTCAGACTCAGCCAGATCCCTGCGCCATATTTGTCAGACAGTAATGATCTTTCTGCGCCTCTGCATACATGCATATTATTATATGAATATAACATTCTTATTGATAAAATACAGTTGCAGTGTGAAAGACGGGTGTTTGGAAGTGCCGAATGTAAGACGGGCTTGCGTGCCCAATTTGTGACCCTTTGAAAATAAAGTTCGTTCGTTCGTTCTGCACTGTTCACTCGTGTAACTGCGATCAACTTCCAGATATTTTAAGTCATGTTTGGTATTTCCGGTATATAGGTATCTTGGAAGTCCCACCCTTTTATCATTCGTAATTCAACATTGCAAATTAATTTTCATGTGAAAATAATGTAATCTCCAAAACCCCTAAAAGTAAGTAAATGAAGGACCCTTTTCCACGCCTTCAAGCGTCTACACCTATATTTTATAGACCAATCAGCATTCGGTGGGTGACGTGGTCAACATCGCCGCTCTCCTTGACTTCCTATGAGTTTATCTGATACTCGTTTAACTCTGTATCGACGTGGGAGCGAAAATCATTTTTGTAGAAGAAAATAAAATTTCGGTTTCGTCAGGCCCTGAACCTTAGACCTTCGGATCCGCAGGCGAACGTTAGGCCGCTACAGGACGGAAACAAGATGGACATGTAATCTGTTATCAGACTGCTACTGTCATCAACGAAATTGGAATTATCTGCATGCTGCTGAAGGTAGGGGAGGTGAGCATATGGGAATGCCCAGGGTTCCTGTGGTTTCAGCTCATCTCTCAGCTTTGCACCTCTTGTCTGACTCAGCTACTTGACCAACAATCACATCTTAGGCACTCTGTACATCAGCAGGAGCCCGGCGCCTTCCGCAACAGCCATCATCAAGACTTGTACCTTCCGCAACAGCCAACACCAAGGCTTGCACCTTCCGCAACAGCCATCATCAAGACTTGTACCTTCCGCAACAGCCAACACCAAGGCTGGCACCTTCTGCAACAGCCATCATCAAGACTTGTACCTTCCGCAACAGCCAACACCAAGGCTTGCACCTTCCGCAACAGCCATCATCAAGACTTGTACCTTCCGCAACAGCCAACACCAAGGCTTGCACCTTCCGCAACAGCCATCATCAAAGCTTGCACCTTCCGCGACAGCCATCATCAAAGCTTGCACCTTCCGCATCAGCCATCATCAAGGCTTGTACCTTTCGTGACAGCCATCATCAAAGCTTGCATCTTCCGCGACAGCCATCATCAAGACTTGCACCTTCCGCAACAGCCATCGTCAAGGCTTGTACCTTTCGTGACAGCCATCATCAAGGCTTGCATCTTCCGCGACAGCCAACATTAAGGCTTGTACCTTCTACAACAGCCATCATCAAGACTTGCACTTCCGCAACAGCCAACATCAAGGCTTGTACCTTCCGCAACAGCCATCGTCAAGGCTTGTACCTTCCGCAACAGCCATCATCAAGGCTTGTACCTTTCGTGACAGCCATCATCAAGGCTTGCATCTTCCGCAACAGCCATCATCAAGGCTTGCACCTTCCGCAACAGATAACATTGAGATTATCAGCGTGTTCTTCACCAAGAACGTGATATGCTCAAAAACATGCAGATAGTCTTTACTTCCTGTTAAATTTCCCGGTATACATTTTAGGTTGTATCAATCTAGGAGACCAAGCCAAAGAGGGGAACCAGAAAGTGCGAAACACAGCCCAAAGGCAAGGGTACTGACCATTCAGCTACCGTGGGTCTCTTTTCGTGGTCACTACCTGTGTTGACCATATCATGTTTTATGTAGGGCGCTAGGGGCAGAGGGCTGTCATTGCCCTCGCAGATTTCCAGTGATGGGGACTCAAGAGGCAAGTCTTGTTTATATGGATACAATGAATGACAAACAAAATAATTATCTATTTGAAATAATATGCATTGTATAAACAAACACTTCAAAGGAGAACTTCTAACCTTGTTTTTGTGTGAGTGGCGGAGGAGTGAGGGGGCCCGGGGGGGGGGGGGGGGGGGACTCTGTATTACAAAGGTAGCCTTTATTTTTAATGATAGTCGCTGCTTTTTGTGGTCCTGAAAGCTCATGTCCAATTTTAAAATCCCCATCAACTGGGCTTGAAATTTACTTTACAGTAGCCAATGGTGTATGTTCATTCCCCAATCTCTTCTCAGTTACCAACCCGGGGGAAAAAAAAGTATTCTCTCAGCTTCGCCTAACAAACAAACACTGGACGAGACAGACTGCTTCGGCAGTTCAGCATTGATGTCTCTCTTTCAGCTGTCTGTCTGTCGTGTGTGCGCGCGTCGAGTTCGCCAGTTTTCAAAGTCTACGAACCAAACCAGACAGCACACTGTTTGCACACGAAATCTATTGTGGGGGGTGGGGGGTTAGGGATTGGATGCGTGTTTGCGTATACATGTGTGGGTGTGTGTGAACGTGAGTAAATGTGTGTGAATAAATTTGTTCGACTTGAGATTTTCTTTAGCGATGTCGCCTATCTAAACAGACTCCCGCTGAAATTGGCCCTGTTTATTTACATTTCTTATTATATTTTTGGTGTTAACGACTGGTAAAATTGTACAAAATTGTTCCGTTTTCTTCCTATCGACTATTTTGGCGCTGGCAAAGACGCATTTCCGGTTGATATGTTGCGTGCATACCGCCGACGCATAAACATACATAGAAGAATGCAGCAAGAATAGAAGCGGAAATGAGTAAGTAATAAGAAAATGAAACACACATGCCTACATATTACCTGTTTGTATCCAGGCTACTAAATATAGAAATATACACATGGTTTGAACAAGGAAGTCACAAACAACAGATTGCACAGTTTATTGTCCACCATACGGAAGTGAAGAAATAGTGAAAGATAAAACGATTTAAATGACGTTTTCTAATTGGCTGATTAAGTCAAACACTGGAAACACTCTAAGAAGTTGGCACTTTGCAGTCTTTCGACACGAAAATGTTACACTGTATTATACGGAGGCATGGAAA
>CAJHNH020001706.1:137530-148273 GCA_905116865.2 Candidula unifasciata
AAGGCCTTTTTGTGTCGCCGTGAGGGCCACACACGACCAACAAATTTGTCAGTTAATGCATGTGTGCTTGCAAAGGACCGCAGTTGACCTGCTTGGTCTACAACGATGACGCAGACACAAAGGAAATATTGGAGGAGGAGAGGGGCTGTGCCAAACATCGTTTCCCTGTTTCACGTGTTAAAGGAGAGACTCGAGGGACATAAGCATTGTTTCAGTGCTTAAAGATTATGATATTTACTAATAATAATAATATTGTGGTGAATTACAAATAAATATTATAGTATACTTAAAATAACACATGTAAAGACAAAACGCAAAATAAATTTACATTGTGGGGGGAAAGGGGGAAAGGGGGCACTCTCAACCTTCTTACAAATGTGGGTGGGGAAGGTAATGAATAAGGGGCTGACAATTTTGTTGTTGTTGTTTGCTGAGCCTACGGTGCCTCTAACCACCCCCCCCCCCTTCTTTTCCCCAGCTTCTGGCGCCTTTGTGATGACTACAAACTCCAGAATGTAGGCTTGCCTTTCCGCGTTTTTATTTTACTTTGGTTTTTTTTTTTTTTTCCTGCCACGTTTCAAGAATAAAATTTCAGTGGCCAAACATCCCGTAGAGTTTCCTTTGCAAAATTAAACACTTGGAGTTTATGATACGATTATTAGTGCAACTATATCAATTGGAGCGGGAAATGCACATAAAGTGCAACTATATCAATTGGAGCGGGAAATGCACATAAAGTGCAACTATATCAATTGGAGCGGGAAATGCACATAAAGTGCAACTATATCAATTGGAGTGGGAAATGCACATAAAGTGCAACTATATCAATTGGAGTGGGAAATGCACATAAAGTGCAACTATATCAATTGGAGTGGGAAATGCACATAAAGTGCAACTATATCAACTGGAGCGGGAAATGCACATAAAGTGCAACTATATCAATTGGAGCGGGAAATGCACATAAAGTGCAACTATATCAATTGGAGTGGGAAATGCACATAAAGTGCAACTATATCAATTGGAGTGGGAAATGCACATAAAGTGCAACTATATCAATTGGAGTGGGAAATGCACATAAAGTGCAACTATATCAATTGTAATGGGAAATGCACATAAAGTGCAACTATATCAATTGGAGTGGGAAATGCACATAAAGTGCAACTATATCAATTGGAGTGGGAAATGCACATAAAGTGCAACTTATCAATTGTAATGGGAAATGCACATAAAGTGCAACTATATCAATTGGAGTGGGAAATGCACATAAAGTGCAACTATATCAATTGTAATGGGAAATGCACATAAAGTGCAACTATATCAATTGGAATAGGAAATGCACATAAAGTGCAACTATATCAATTGGAGTGGGAAATGCACATAAAGTGCAACTATATCAATTGGAGCGGGAAATGCACATAAAGTGCAACTATATCAATTGGAGCGGGAAATGCACATAAAGTGCAACTATATCAATTGGAGTGGGAAATGCACATAAAGTGCAACTATATCAATTGGAGTGGGAAATGCACATAAAGTGCAACTATATCAATTGGAGTGGGAAATGCACATAAAGTGCAACTATATCAATTGGAATGGGAAATGCACATAAAGTGCAACTATATCAATTGGAGTGGGAAATGCACATAAAGTGCAACTATATCAATTGGAGTGGGAAATGCACATAAAGTGCAACGTATCAATTGTAATGGGAAATGCACATAAAGTGCAACTATATCAATTGGAGTGGGAAATGCACATAAAGTGCAACTATATCAATTGTAATGGGAAATGCACATAAAGTGCAACTTATCAATTGTAATGGGAAATGCACATAAAGTGCAACTATATCAATTGGAATGGGAAATACACATAAAGTGCAAATTATCAATTGTAATGGGAAATGCACATAAAGTGCAACTATATCTATTGGAGTGGGAAATGCACATAAAGTGCAACTATATCAATTGGAGTGGGAAATGCACATAAAGTGCAACTATATCAATTGTAATGGGAAATACACATAAAGTGCAACTTATCAATTGTAATGGGAAATGCACATAAAGTGCAACTATATCAATTGGAATGGGAAATACACATAAAGTGCAACTTATCAATTGTAATGGGAAATGCACATAAAGTGCAACTATATCAATTGGAATGGGAAATTCACATAAAGTGCAACTATATCAATTGTAATGGAAAATGCACATAAAGTGCAACTATATCAATTGGAGTGGGAATGCACATAAAAAGCTACTATATCAATTGGAATGGGAAATACACATAAAGTGCAACTATATCAATTGGAATGGGAAATGCACATAACAGTGAATCCTGTGACAATCTTGATCCGCTCATAGCAGGTGAAAAGCCGGTTAAAGAACTCAGGTAGGCGTGATATGAAACGCTCCCACACAGAGCACAGGGATTAGAACAGTTAATCCGGTCTGTAAAAATAGATAGCGGAGAAATAAGGGTGTGGGTGGGTAGGTGGAGGGGAGGAGTGGGGATAGCGTGTATAGAGAAATTTATCTGTCAGCTAGAAAGAAGCAATCAACTCTGAAGTGGCTGAAAATGTTAAAAACTGTAGACTTCCTGGCTCCCCAACCGCAAGGACCTACCTGCTCTTGATAGAATGTTCAATAGACATCCAGTAAGTTGATATTGTTCAAGAGATTTAGTACATAATAAATATAACGATGACGCCAGTATGTTATAAGTATAGCAATGAGATCAGTTAGGTAAAGTTAGTTGCTTGTCTTTAACAGAACTAACACCATCAATTATGTTGAGGTTTTTCTGGGTACCTTTACGTTTAGTAGTTTGCCATTGCCTAATGAGAAGTCGGCACTCCATACATTCTCAAAATCAGTGCAAAAAGTTCTGCCTCTAAATCGCTGGAATCTAACCTTTTTTTTTTTCTTTTTTCTTTTGTAAGACGCGCATTTGCAACGCTTACTCTTCAGGCACTGTCAAGACGTATAACTATTACTTTTAAGCTCAAATCCTTCCGATAAAAGAAGTTAAAGTCACAATCCCTTGGTAGTGTAAGATCAGCCAGTAATTTTCCGTCTACGCGATCCACATCTTTGGTCTTGTCACGATTTTCTGTCCACTTAGAAAGTGAAATGTTTCAGATTAACAAGAATATCACATATCAACTTTTTTTTCCCCTGGAAAGTTTCTAGCCATAGCACGCGATCGTTTATCTCGACGCGATGTTGTTAATTGTCTGTCATCATCCTATTAACTTCATTTAATGTCGCCATTTTTCAACCAATAGCTGGCCTACTTCCGGTTACCTTCTAACAGAAAGGAAACACGTCACTTTAATAACTTTGTCACAGGAGATCACCTTCTGGTTTTTTCAGTAACTATGAACGCAAACTAAAAGCGTTAGAGTGGCTTTGATTAACGACAATATATAAGTATATAGTGTATAAGTATATGCATTATTTTATACTTAATTAGTATTAAATTATATGTATGCGCTTGGTTTTTTTAATAACATGTATATGCTAGATAATTCATTTTTTTTCTTTAAATTTATTATTTATTTCATTTCTATTACTTACAATATATTTGTATGACTTATAACTTGAAAATTATATAGTTCATTTTCCTAAAAAAAATTATCTTGTTCTTTTTTTTTTTTTTTTTTTCTTCTTCTTCTTCTTCTTCTTCTTCTTCTTCTTCTTCTTCTTCTTCTTCTTCTTCTTCTTCTTCTTCTTCTTTTTCTTCTTCTTTTTCTACTACTACTACTAAAAAGTTGCCGTTTGAGACATGGTTATGTGGTTGCAGTGGGTCAGTTCTTTGAAACCCCGGCTCATAGCCATGCAACTACGCGGGGAATGTCCTGATAGCAAATGCCACCACAGGTGCTCACCGAATTGTGGAACACAGCTCTAGAAGACCGGCTTTCAGTGTCACTTCCTGACTGTATAGTCCTCTCTCAACTCAAAGGAAGTCAAAATGGCGAAGCTCTTGAGCTGTTTACCTTGTGTTCCGCTAGTTGTGGGTTCGTTTACAGACTGTATCTTTTGGTTTGCGAGTGCAGTTGTTTCGAAGATTTCAGGGGAGGGTAATAGTTGCTGGAACTGTGAAGCTCATGCTTAGTGCAAAGCATTCGTTTTCAACATATAAATTTGTAGAGAAAGACTGAACCATAAAAGATAAACCGCGACCAATGAAATCAGTCTTTCTGTTCCTTAAATATTTCTTTTCAGTGAATCATAGAGACCAATTGTAGCACCCAAAGCAATATAGCAATGACGTCCACATTTATCGTTTCCGTGAAATTTGGAGTGCAGCAACCCCCCCCCCCCCCCCCCCCCCCCAAAAAAAAAAAACACGCCAAATGAACACTTCACTGGAAATTCCTAACACAGATTGTTAAGACATACCAATCAGATGGACAAAAACCTGCCATTATCCAGCAAATATTCCATACGCATTTGCAGTTAGGTTTATTTCTAGAACCTAATTGGCATGTTATTATTCCTTTATTGCATTGAATGAAAATGTACTCAGGACCAGATAGGAATCTGGCACGGGCACCTTGTGAAAATGACGCCAGAAAACAAGCAGTTTGAGCAGTCTTTGTGTCAGGCGTGTTATTTTATTTGCACGCCTGCGACCTGAACGTGTGACTCGGAAGCCACTTTTCTGTCGCTAATCCAACAGGAACAAATTCCCGGATACCCATTTTAACCATTAACAGCTTTTAAACGGTTGATGATTGTTACTGTTTCTGTATATATTGAGGTAACCATGTCCGTCCCCACCCCCTAGTTTGTGTTCTTAACTTGGGTTGTCGTTCTTCGTAGGTGTGTTCATGAGTTCGTTTTTATTCTTTTAAAACACAATGTTGCCTTTTGTTAGAATTAGGTTTGAACTGCGACATGTTTGTGTGTGTGTGTGTGTATGTGTGTGTGTGTGTGTGTGTTTATGTGTATAATTTTCACTCTAATATAGACTTTGAAGATGACGATACTTTTAAATGAAGAAGAAGAAGAAGAAGAAGAAGAAGAAGAAGAAGAAGAAGAAGAAGAAGAAGAAGAAGAAGAAGAAGAAGAAGAAGAAGAAGAAGAAGAAGAAGAAGAAGAAGAAAAAGAAGAAGAAGGAGAAGAAAAAGAAGAATAGATTATGATGACGATGATGATGCTGAAGATGATGATGATCATAATGATTTTAGCGATGATGATGAAAGTGATAATAAGGAAAGCCCCTGGTAATATGTAAAATATTTACTAAGGATAGAGAGCCGCCGCGGTACGGTGGCTAAACGATCATCTGCCGATCTGAAGGTCGTTGGTTTAAGTACTGACGGAGTCGGACCTTTTTGTCTCACAAATGACTTTGGCGTTTATTGGGTATCAGGTAAAGTCCTAGGAAATAAAGGCGACTGGTGGGATGTTGACCACATCACCTATCGAGTGCTGATTGGTCTGTAAAATATAGGTTAGTTTGTTAATCGACAGATTATCCTTACTGCCATCGGACATGCCCATAAGCACACGGATCCTATCTTCAGTATATCGATCAGCGTATGGCGACTGATAACACCAGTTCTGTCCTGGTTTACTGTTCTTTTTGTTTTTTTTATGGCTACCCGTACAGTGTTCATGTTTGGCGACATTTCTTTTGACATGAAGTTCTTGTAGTCTTTTGTTTTTGCTGATTCAACGTTGTATTTTTAACCATCTTCTCGTCCTGCCTTCTTGGGAGCACTGAGACTGTCAGCCTGGTCCATTGCTTTTCTTCCGTGGCCCTGCCAGCAAGCCAGTCCGCTCGTTCATTTCCTCTTACACCAGAGTGCCCTATCACAAAAATTAAACTAATTACTATCCGAAGAGATTTCCTCAGCGCCGCCAACTATTTTCTTCCAATCCCTCCTGTCTCTACTTCGTAAGCATACTCATGGAATCACTTAAAAAGCACGCATGAGAAAAATAATGTGTCTCTAGCCATATCATTGCTTTTGTTACCGCAATAAACGTCATAGTCAAACTACTTATAGTCGATAAAAAAAGTCCCGCTATCTTCTTTTACAGTTTTGTCTTGAACAAGAACCGTAAAAGCCCATGAACTTTGTACGTGTCGAATGATGGATCCGTCAGGGTAAGGTCCTTTTTCCATGCCTTTAGACGTATAGGGCGCATAGGGCTTGACCTATATTTTTATAGACCAATCGGCACAAGATGGGTGATGTGGTCAGCATCACGCCGGCCGCCTTTACTTCCCGGGACTGCACCCGATACCTATACAAGGTTGGGTCGACCTGGGAGTCAAGGTAATTTTTGAAGAAAGTCCGGCTCCGCCAGAAAGCGAACTCACGACCTTCCGATCTGCATGCGAGCGTCTAGTCGCTACGCCACGGCGACTCCCGATCCGTCAGGGTATATAACTGCGTCTTTGTGAGCCGAATTTTCAAGAATTAAGGCTTGAATTTCTGCCTCAACCACCATGTCTGCAATCTCTATCCAGTTTTCTGCAGACTGAAACTAATGAACACCACTCTGCTGGTACTCGTACCTATTCCTCACCAGGTTCTAAGTCCTCACTTTGGGGAAAAAACATGTTGAATAATGTCCTCAGCCTGGCCCACACAGGAGTTACCTCTTTTTAACCTGCTACTCTTCTTTCTGCGAATCTCGTTGTTCAAATTATGATGTGTGCCGGTACTGATACGTAGAGACGCAGATCACTGTTCTCACTTTCATGGTTGGAAGATCAAGGAGGTAACACATCGCCCTGCAGGCTGTATTTTTATGCATCCAAGTATGATGCGCATGGCTTCGTGCTGTATCCGATCTAGTCTCTCTCTCTGTGTACAGCTAAAAGTGTGAACCGCACATTCAATTACAGAAAGGATGAGACCCTGGAATAGGAAATATAAGTCCTACCCTCTATGCCCATTATGCCTCAAGGCGTGGAAATGGGTCCTTTACTTACTGTTCTTTTCTTTTTTTCTTTCTTTCTTTTTTTTTAAACTTAAGGTCTGATGGTAACTGAAGTGACAATAACGAAAGAGAAAGGGGGGGGAGAAGTCATGTTGGGGCATCTTACAGCTGCATTCACTTTAACTAGGAGCCTTTACAGAGTTAGTTCATTTCCCTATAAAAAAGATATGTTCTATGTCACTGGCAGCTCTAAGATAATATTGTCCACCTTCTAACAGCAATGGCTATCACAGACAATGTATGTCCCATGCACACAAGTGGTGTGTCCATCGTGCATCCCAGAAAGGTTCGCATAGCCTTATTCTGTGACCTAATTTGGTCAACTCGGCTGTCTGCGTCCCAATGTTGATGTTTCAAAGCCCCCACTTCGGCTGATGCCGGGGCCCAAATATAACCCAACCTAAAGGTTAAACGGGGTTTCTGTAAGACCTGTCCCTGGGTGATCCCCATCTGCATAGTGGCACTTTGTGTCACCGGTTGTTTATCTCTCGGTGTGATATCCTGGCTGGGTTGAACGTCACTCACTTAGTTTGATCTGTGACAAAATGAGGCTAGCATCATATGCACAACGCGCTGCTGGCGTGAAAATGGTTTCTCACTTTACTTATTGGTACTACTCAAGAAGGTCACCCCCACCCCCCTTTCCCCCTCTCGTTCCACTGCGAGATTTCGTGGCGGTTTCCACGAGCTGTCCTATGCTCGAGTAGTGTTATGAGATGCATTCCTTGGCCGTCATTACATACCGTGCCCAAAAATCTGGCTGGCGTTCGTTCGGCGAGGTCGACTAACGGTGTCCCAGACGAGAGTGCACAGCTTTCCTTTTTCAACTCTCTTTTCGGTAAGCGACTGTTGTTTGTGGAATGTGCTGTTATTGTGAGTAGCTCAGGCTCTTATTTGTGCAAGGAAGGAGTACTGTAGGGGAAGCGTCGAAGGCACCACGATTTGGGAGTATCGAATCATTGATTTTTTTGTATTTGTATGCTCTTTGGTCGTGTGTGGCCCTCGTAACGACACAATAATGGCCTGTATGACCCTTGTGGTTCTAGAAACAGAATCGGGCCCAGCTACCATTAGCTGACCTTTCATTCATGCTTGCTCAGGCTGGTATACGTTAGAGGGGTTTCACGGTGTACTGTTGTCTTCGGAAAGCTTTATGTTTATCATTGTTGTGTGAGTAACGGCCGCCGATATTGCGTTTTCACTTTTCAAGAAAAGGGCTGCTTCTACGGATCGTATGCTGTACTGAACATGCGCTCAGGCTGTGGGGATAGGGAGTTGGTGTTAGGGCCATTTCTAGATATCGTGTCAGTCACCGGTGATAGGACTCGCCACGACACCCCTGTCAAATAGGGCCAAATAGTTTCAAATTTTTACTAAAGTACTAACTTGGTAAGCCCTGTTTCAGACTGACAACGGAGGTTTAGATGTTGTACTACCACGGTTTCCGTACATAGTTTGTAAAGAACTACTTTCCGCGAGTTTAGGTATACTGGGCGTGTAGTGCTAGACCTATATTTTATAGACCAATCGGCCCTCGGTAGTTGATCTGCTCAACATCACCCCGGCTACCTTTACTTCCCAGGACTTTACCTGGTGCCCTTTTAAGGCTGGGTCGACCTGGGAACGAAAGGCCATTTCTGAAAAAAAAATGGCTCCTTTCATTTGGATTTGAACCAAAGAGCTGTGGATCCACATGCAAGCGTCTAGCTGATGCACCACGAAGGTTCCCATACACAGAATGTGCACTAGGAAAATAACCCCCTGTTTAGACCTTATCGTCTCCAATTACTACGAAGAGAAAAGGAAAACGTCAATTGATTCAATGGAAACTGTTTTAACTATGTTGATAAAGTTGTGATAATATTGCCCATTCCGAGAATCTGGTCACTGCTAATGAAAACCTGCCCAATATTCCCCAACATTTGCTTGTTATTTTAATTCACAAAATTCAATCAGCGTCAGGGACGAGGGGGAAAAACTGTCGAGCCTGAACGAGAATTGAATGCGGCAATTATAAGACAAGGGGAAAAAATGTGTTGCTTCTGAACAGTGCTGAATCTGGGAATTTTACTCTCCTCTCTCTCTCTCTCTCTCTCTCTCTCTCTCTCTCTCTCTCTCTCTCTCTCTCTCTCTGTGTGTGTGTGTGTCTATCCCCGTGTCAACATCTCTGGCACGTTGTCAAAGATGATTACTTGGTCCTGAAGGGGAAATAGAGAGCGAATGAAAGAGTGGGTGAAAGAAAAGGTTTGTTGCGTATCCTTTACAGGACGTTGCAGAACCAACCCTGACAGCCCCTGGCTGTTGTGTGGTTTTTCTAGGCAAATTTACGTCCAGTAGTTTGCCATTGCTCCCTGGACGGTCGGCTTTCTTGATACCACTGTCGAAACCAACGCAAGGCGCGTGGTCCCGCAGCTGGGATCGAACTCGGCATCCCGGCATTACGAAGTGTTCGCATCGACTTAGCCAGAGAGCCGACTGTGTGAAAGAAAACATAGCGATAATTTACATAGAAAGAAAGCCGGGCAGGCAGAGAGACAGAGGCCGATACAGATACAAAAAGAGGAGGCATAAATAAAGCTAAGAGAGAGAGAGAGAGAGAGAGAGAGAGAGAGAGAGAGAGACAAAAAAAATTAAGAGACAATGAGAGAAAAAGAGAGTGTGTTACAAAGATAGCACTAGACAGGAGAGATACATATAGAGTGTGTGAGACAGAGAAGGCACAAGACAGAGAGAGAGGGGGAGGTGAAGACACAGAAAGATAATGACAAAACAGAATTGGTATGATAAAAAAATATATGAGGCCATTGCAACGGGGAGAGAGAGTGAGATAGAAATGGAGCAACACAGAAAGACAGAATCACACACACACACACACACACACACACACACACACACACATACAGATAGAGATAGATAGAGAGAGAGAGAGAGAGAGAGAGAGAGAGAGAGAAAGGGATAGAGAATGGGAACTGATAATAGCAAAGAAAGATAAAAAGAGAATGGAATCGCAAACTGTATGGAGAGAAGGAAAAACAAAAGGGGCAGGAGTAGTTTTATTAAAAAACATATTGGAACAGATAAGGGGCGATAGAGAAAGAGAAAGAGAGAAAGGAATGGAGAGAACTGCATTATTAACAGTAAAGAAATGAACAAACCAAAAGAATGCCTACATCATTACCCTTTCCTTTAAATTACCTCTGACTCCAGAGAACCAGTAGTTTCTGGCCCTACATTAGACCAGTCACGAAAACAACGCCACTTTTTTGTAACCCCCCCCCCCCCCCCAAAAAAAAAGACAGAGAAATGGGTGGGAGTGGGGGGGGGAGAGAGATAATGGCGAGAGGGAATTGTTATGATAAAAAGATAAGAGAACATTGCAAAAGAGTGAGAGTGAGATAGAAATGCAACAAAAGAGAGACATTCAAATACACACACGCACGCACGCACACACGCACACACACATACAGAGAGAGAGAGAGAGAGAGAGAGAGAGAGAGAGAGAGAGAGAGAGAGAGAGTTGGAATTGGTAAAGGGAAAGACAGATCAAAGAAGAATGGAATGGCAAATTGTATTGAAAGGAAAGGAAAAACAAAAAGGTAAGGGGTAGTTTTAACTAAATAATATAAAGATGTGGAAAAGACAATTTTGGAACAGAGAAAGGGCGAGAGAGAGAGAGAGAGAGAGAGAGAGAGAGAGAGAGAGAGAGAGAGAGAGAGAGAGAGAAGAATGGAGAGAACTACATTATTAACAGTACTGAAATGAACAAACAAAAGTAATGCCT
>CAJHNH020001707.1:0-73324 GCA_905116865.2 Candidula unifasciata
GCACGCTCGCTGCCATCTCACAAACCGACATCACTCGACGAGCAGAAAAAATGGACGACTGGAAAAACAACACGATACTGTTCCAGTACTTTAATCTTCCACTCGCGGCTTACACTGCCGGCACATGAACTAGACAACTGTCCAGGCACACATTATAATGCAGGTGTCAACTATTACCTTCAAGCAGAAATCACAATCACACTAACATCTTGAACGAAACACAGCAGCTGTCCTGACAGACAAACTCAGACGACCCGCAGACATATTACTGGCCAGCTTTTTTCGCCAAGTTGGACTGGAACAAATTCACTCACAAAAACATCTGCTGAATCCACACATCATCCACCGCTGTCCACGCACACTGTTCCTAGGTCCAAAACGAGACTGCTCACAAACCTTTTCTTCGCTATTATATAGCCCTCTGATCTATCCTGTTCTCGAATATTCTGGATTCATTCTCACGAATTTCCCACTGTTGAAAGTCGTGTCTGGCCCGTGATAATTCACATTTCACACAAATCCTGTGAACAATCATGTTTCACATAAAACCTGACTTTCAGATGTCTCTCATGAAACTCAAGACATAAATCTCGTGTTATCTCAGCCAGTCAAAACATTCGTCTTACATCTATTACTGACGTCATCTATCGGGCATAAATTAATGAGGAGAAAATGACTCACTACAACGCCCGTGTGCATTGTTGCGCCATATTAAAGTCCCCCCCCCCCCCCCCCCCTCCCCCCCGGCAGTTGGAAATTTAAAAAAAAATAGCCTAATGGCGTTGCCTGGGTAGAACTTGGAATTTAAAATCTACCCAAAGTATTTCAGGATCCTCGCCGGTGCTACAGAGCCTGTGCACTGTGCTGAGCTTCTTCGAACTCTTGAGTTAGAAGAAGAACAGGGCACTTATGGGTTACTACCCATGTGCCATGATGTTGATCCGTTGTTCAAAACCTCAAACTCAAACCTCAAACCAATCGAGGGCCGATTTATCTAAAACAAATAGAGTCTAGCCACATATACCCAAAGCACCACTGGCATGTAAAAGGACTTTTATGTTTCTCACTTACTTATATTATTTATACTGGGTGGTTTCTGATCTATATACTGTATTCTAAAATCTGATATACAGCATGATCAGTAAGGAAAGTTCTAACTTGTAGGTAAAGAAAAGTACCCTTTTCCACGCCTTCAGGCATATAGGGCTAGACCTGTATTTCATAGACCAATCGGCATTCAGTGCATGATGTGGTCAACATCATGCCGGCTGCCTTTACTTTCCAGGAATCTACCTGGTACCTATTAAAGGCTGGGTCGACCTAAGAGCCAAGGTAATTTTTGGTACTTGTAGGTTTTCTACTCATAATAGCGCGGGCATTCAACACCCATACCTGTTGATTTCTACTGGGAGAGACCAAGCATTTATGAGCTGGTGATGAGTGCAGTAATATTTATTTCACATCATAAATCGTATCAACATCCACATATATCAGTTTCTGCTGGGAGAGACCAAGCAATAATGAGCTGTTTGTGAATGCATAAATATTGATTCTCCATCCTATATGATACATTATTTACTTTCTTAGTTAAGACTCATAATCATTCTGATGTCTGTGCTATTGTATTTTGCATCCCAGTGTCTAGTCTAAATTCTCTTCAGCTAGGAGAAAGGGTTATTCCTATTATAGACACTGCTGTAATGCTTTAAAGTGAGAAAACATTGTTTATACTATTGTTTTGATGATATTGTTTAAACTAGTACACTTCAGTATGAATTGTAGTGACCTGCTCACTTTCAGCTGTTTTCTCTAGTTCAAGGTTATTCAGCTAAGTTTACTTAGGGGCCAGAATATTGAAAATATGGATATGGCAGTGATCCACGGGCCACTTGCTATCAGGGTTCTGAGTAAGGGTAATGGTAGTATTGATTTTGACCTTTGTAGAAAGCAGTGACAAGCTACTGGTTTTAAAATTGCCAAGGAAAGCCTCACAACAGCCAGTGAGCCCGGGGTTGGTTTGCAGCAAAGTGTAACCAATAAGCAGCTAACTTTTTATATGGCATTAAAAAAAATCCTCAGCTTGGAAGGAAACACAGACTGATCTGTCATTTAACCATTTCATAATATTCACTACCCTGTTGCTCCGAATGTTTTAAATCTGAATCGAGGTGGATTCTTTTCCCCTTAAAATTGACCTTGGCTGCCAAGCCAGCCTAAAATTGTTAGCAGGCAATGTCGTGGGAAGTAAAAGCAGCCAGCGTGATGGTAACCACATTACTCATGGAGTACTTACTGATTGGTTCATAAAAGTATAGTTTTAGCTCTATATGCCCGATACGCCAAAGGTATGTAAATAATCTTTTACTTATTTTACTTACATTTTAGGATAAGCTGCATTGTCACGTGTCTGAATGATTCTTGATAATTTGCATGTTTGTTTTACCCCTTACCACATCATTGTAAACTTGTATAATGTAAACTATATTACAAGCTTATTAACTTTCTGATTGTGTAATACTTTGTCCTCTAGGGTGAGGAGCGAGCTATCAAACAGTTTATGTTCAAGTCATGGCCAGACTACCAAACCACACCAAATTCAGTGAGCCCACTGCTGCGACTTTACCACATGGTTAATGATTGGCTGAGACAAAACAGCAAGGGTCCAGTTACAGTACACTGCATGTATGTTTTCACTTAATATTTCCTCAGAAAACAGATTATATAGGCATTAGATTTTCCTTTTTAAATTCTATTGTCACTTTCCTTCTCATTTATTGTGTCGCATGGCCTGGAGCAGACATTGGTGATCATAGCTCTCCAGTTCTCTCTGTTATTTGATATTTTATTATCTTCTTCTTTTTCTTCTTCATTTTTCGTCTGCATGATGTAACTGTATTGTGCCTGTTTACAGAATAGCTGCAAATTTTTGCGCCTTTGGCCGACACATCCTACTTCTTTAGGATTTGTTTATCTGGTTAGCATTCCCGGCTGGTATCATGGGACATGACGTAGCCTTATTTTTGTGGCATCCTCTTTATCTACAGGTGTTACTCCTAACCAACCCGTCCAGGGCAACCACACACAGACTGGTCAGCTGTCAGGGTAAGGCAAAGGCAGAACATGTGTGTTCCTTGCCATCCAAGAAGGCCTCCATAAATGCTGAATAAAGAGCCGACGCTTAGTGTTGTGGTAAGGTTCACCCAAGGAATCGTCACGTCTTCCATTGGACTGATTAACCTCAAATCATTGTTGAGCTTCCCACTCGTCACAGGTTGCACCATTTGCAGAACAACAGAGAGCAGCCTACAGATCCAGGACTTTGATGGCTACACAGATTGGCAAAATCTTCAACACATTCGACACCTTTAATGTAGTTGGATCAGGACACTTAGCATGACAGTCTAGGAAAAGCGTGCACCAGACATGTCTTCTCTTTATGATCCAGACACTTTGACAAGTGGGGTCAATGGTAGTATGCATTTTAACACCTGATGGTCAGGTAACAAACCTTGTCTGTCACTTAGTAGGATATTTGACAGTTGGACTTCCGAACCTTGTCAGTCACATAGTAGGACATTTGAAACTTTGCTGTTAGGCTGTAGGGCATATAAGGGGTTCCAACAACTCTGTTCAGGCTGTAATGCACGCCAAGAATGTCTGGTAGGAATCTTGCATAAGGATCTGTAAAACCAGCACAGAGCCTGCAGGCACCTGAGATGAGGTATGGAGTATCTCGTGACACATATCATGGCAACTTTAACTTTCCCTCATGCCTATGACTGAAATAACTGTGCCTCATATTTTGATATAATTGGTTGTCATTAAGGGCTGGAAAGTCAAATTCACTCTTTTTTGGGGGGGGGGGGGGGGGCAAATCATATTCAGCCTTTTGCAAATCAAATTCTATCTTTTACAAATGAAATTCATTCTTTTGCAAATCGAGTTTATTATGATGTTATAATGACCACAAAATATTGATTTTTTTCTATAATACCCACAACATGTGCACACTCTGGAATTACAACCAGTACCAAATCTATTATATAGGTGTATTGATTACTTCCCAAAAGATGGCATGTCATCAAAAACCTGTTAAAGGAAGGAAGACCGGCTTCCTCGGGGTGACAGGGCTAAATTGTAAAATTCAGTTCTCAGCCTGTACACTTCATGGCAGTTGCTCTAGGGCACACAAAATATATTGTAAAATATTTCTGGCTACATTAGCTTCTAATTCTTCTTCTATCCTTCTGTCAGAAAACTTATATCAGGAGGTCGGTAGCCTTTATGAAAGCTATCATGCAGTCCATATTTTCTTGTGTATCACAGTTTTATCTTCACTGTGGTTGAAAAAGGCCAGATTGTCAGCACACAGTTGACAGTGTTGGAGCACATGCGTAGCATTTTCAGGTGCCAAGTTGCAGGGGCCCTAGCAGTAATACAGATACAATAATAATAGTTTTGTGTTGTAAAAAAAAAACATTTTTTAGAACTGGCATGTGTTCTTTGTTTATGACATTAATAAAAAAAGACATTCTTCTAGGAATGGAGCAAGTAAAAGTGGCGTTTTTGTGGCTATGTGTCTTCTCCTTGAGCGACTGGAGCTGGATTATGAAGTGGACGTATATCAAACTGTCAAGCAAATTCGGATTAACCGACCACAATTTATAGAAAATTTGGTAAGTGTCTGAGTGCTGTCACTATACTGTCACTGTAAAGCAGTAGTTAAAAGGGTGGCTCTGTGACTTTAAGGTTGGTGAACTTGTTTCATAGTTTATCATGGTTAGATTCCTGAGGTTTAGAACAGAGACATGACTATTCTCGTGGCTTTCTGACAGTGATAAGAGAGTCTCATTTTCACACATTAGCAGGAAAAACATTGCAGCCAGTCTCCTTGTTTAATTTAATCTTGCACCCAGTGAATGAGAGCTGCATGGTGTAGCGGCTAGATGCCCACCTACCGATCGGGAGGTTGTGGGTTCAAGTCCTGATGGAGCGGAACTTTTTTTTAAAATGACCTTAGCTGTCATGTTGCCCCAGCTGTGAGTGTGTACCAGGTACAGTCCTGGAAAGTAAAAGCGGCCAGCGTCATGCTGACCACATCACCCGCCCAGTTCCAATGGATCTATAAAATATAGATCTAGTCATTTATGTCCAATGTTCCTCAAGGTATGAAAAAGGAGTCCCTTACCCATTTAACACTAAATAATGAGTCATGAACCCATGCTATTTTGTAAGGAAAAATAATTTGAAAGGCTTTCTATATGTCACTATTTTATTTGTTTTAAACGTCTTTATCAAGGATTTTTTTTTTTAATTCATTTCAAAATATATGAAGAGGGTAATCAGTAAATCCAATCAGAGTGATTAATATATATCTTAACATGGCATAAACAAAGATAAAACTGCTATGGAGAAAGAAATATGTGTTAGGAAAGATTCTTCTTCTTTAGCATTCCGAGCCCTTGAGGTTCATTGCTGCAGATATCACCCGCCTCCATTCATCTCTCTGGTTAGCCTTCTCTTTCCAGTGGGCGACACCAAGTGTTTGCAGGTCTGTCTGGATATGATCTCTTCATTGTCTTCTTGGTCTACATACATGTTTCAGTATGGTCTACGACCATTCATCTCCCTCGTGTATACAGTTTTTGTTCAAATAAGGCTTCATCTCTTTTAATTGTGCTCCAAGTTTCAGAGCCATATAAAATGACTGGTCTTATCAATATTTTAAATATTTTGATCTTGGTGTTGCGAGACAGACACTTTGACTTTAGCAGATGTTAAAGGGCATAGTATACTTTATTTCCAGATTGTATTCTAGATTGTATTTCTTCTCTCAGCATTTTGGAGGAAAGATTAGAGGTGAACAAATTTGAATATCTTGGGTCATTGATTACCAACAATTGTGACACAATTAAAGAAAAGAAACAATGACTATCCCTTGCTCTTCAAAGACTAAATTATGGAGTGGGTCAGATGGAACTACACAAATTACATTTCTAAGAGCATGTATCTTTCCCATTGCGACATACGCCTGTGAGACCTGGACACTTACTAAACAAGCTAAACAGCCCATAAATGCCTTTGAATACAAATGTTATAAACAGATTCTAAGAATATCATGGGTAAAGAAAAGAACAAATGCATCCATACTTCAAGAATTGAATATAAAAGAAGGTTGACTATTAAAGACGAAAAAACACAGAAAATTTAAATATTTTGGTCACTTGAAACGTCACGAAAGTTTAGAGAGAACAGTAATGGATAGGTATATGCCTGGGAAGAGATGAAAAAGAAGGCCAAAGAGAAGATGGATGCAGAATGTGGCAGATGATCTCCACATAGGTGTATCGGACGCTGGAAATCTTACTTGTGATCGAGAAGTTTTCCAGAAAGTTATTTTGGGAGCAAGATTCTGCAGCTGACTGACTGATTCAGAGTGAAGCATTAAATAGAATACACTTGATGAAACTCTGAAACTTGGAGCACAACTAAAAGAGATGAAGGCTTATTACAGGTTTTCAAAACCAGAGTCTTACGATGAATCTTTGGACCTAACAAAGATGTAAACAGCGGGGAATGGAGAGTGATAAGCAACAACAAAATTCATAATCCTTTTAAATCACCATTGATCATTGGCATCATGAGAGCTAATAGGTTGAAATGGCTAAGGCATATTGAGAGAATGTCAGATGACAGAGAGTTAAAACTGTATGCACAAGGGAGATGAATGGTCGTAGACCATGAGGCAGACCAAGAAGACGATGGAGAGATAATGTCCAGAGAGACCTGCAATCACTTGATGTTACCAACTGGAAAGAGAAGGCCAACCAGAGAGATGAGTGGAGGCGGGTGATATCTGCAGCAATGAACCTCAAGGGCTCAGAATGCTGAAGAAGAAGAAGAAGTCAGCACTCTACAGTTATTTGGCCAGGATCATGCTGACTGCTTTTACTTCCCAGGACATTTCTCAGTACCCACTATAGTCTAAGTCAACCTGAGAGCCCCTTGTAATTTTTAAAACCTTATCTCGGTGTGCAGTTGACCCTATGACCACCAGGCCCACAGGCATGCGACTGTATGGCAGTTGGTCACTGCAAAAATATTTTGATCAAGAATTAAAAATCTTGGAAGGAAAAAAAAACAGCCGCATGTGTTAATGAAGTGTGAATGTAGGAGAGTGACTGGTGAGTGAAGTAAATGATTTTTTTCCACATCATGATGTGATTCGGACTTATGATGCCATATTTTTATATGCCAGTTAGTACTCAGTAAGTGATGTGATCAGTATCAGGATATCACCTTCCCACAACATTTCCTGGTACCCATTTTTAGACAGGATCCAAAGTATTCAAGTTTAAAAATCTCCAGATGCAGATTTGAACTTCTGATCCCCAGGCTAGTACCTACACATGCGTTAGCAAAACTTACAGTTGATTTTATTTACAATTTTGTTTCATTGCCGATTTTGTATGTGAATGTTATTCATTCATTGTCCTATTATGCCCTTATATATTTTGCGTGGGGCAGTCTATTCCTCCATTCTATTCTATCTTGTGCAATCACTTCGATATCTTCACATTTCATTGCCTGTTTGGCTGATTCTTTGCTTGTTTCTTTGAATGTGTCCAGTGCAATGCTATCTTCTGTGTCTTTTAACTGTTGATACTAGTGGTTGCCCAGACATTTTTCTTATTTCTTCACCCTTCTTGAGTTTATCTCATTTTATGTTCATCATTTTCCTCAGGCATTTTTTGGGGGGAAGAGGGGAGGGATTGCATTTAATTTTCATTCCATGTCTTTAGTGGTTGTCCAACGTTCACTGGCATATTTTAACATTGAAATAACATTAGAACTGAAAATGTGTTAACGGTTTTAACACTATACAATTTAGAGTTCCATATGTTTTTCAAGCTTGTAAAAGCTGCTGATGTCGTAATTTGTTTCTTTGAAACACAGATCAATTGTTCTGTGACTTTAACTCTTTTTGTTTACAGTGTCCCATTGGCTTGTTGTAGAGTATATTGGAGTTGTTAATTGTTGGCTCTGCTTGCTGCTGTGAGATTCTGAGTACCGACTATTAAATAATGGTTTATTTCTTGCACAGGAGCAGTACAAGTTTCTACACCAGATTGTACAAGAGTACATGGATCAAGAGTAGTTTGCATAACAACTGCAGTCTTCAGTAACATTCACAAGAAAGATTTATCTCACTATAGATATGCCAGATTTTGCACCAGAGGCAAGCAGCAAGAGTGTTGTCATTCATAATGCTGAAAAACATGACAGCCAAAAGTTAATCTAAAGTTAAAGGTTTAAAATAATTAAGTGACAACCTGTGAAATAAACGATATTGTTTACTTTTCGAAGTATGCTAGGTGCAGTTATGACAGTAATAAGATTTCTCTTCTTCTCTCAAACAGGAGTTTGAAATTCATTATGTGTAAAATCAACATAATGCATTCATATAGTATATTGTTTTGCTATTCCTACAGCGAGAGTTAACAATAACTCATGTCTGTCATATGGTGAACCAAGTTAATGTTAATTAGAAGCACATATTAGTTAAGCTGGCAGTTAACTTGCCATTTTCCATGCACACACTTTGTACTTTTGTATGTTTCTGAAGTCATGCAATTCTGACCTGTGGGAGGAAGTTATATGATAAAACCTAATGGATTAGATGGAACTTGTGCTGTGTTCTCGATGGTTTCAAAAGGATATATCCATTTAATCAACATCTGTAAAGTAAATGATTGTTTTACACAATAATGATGTCATGGTAAATTTGAATTTTAAATCATGATTGAAACCTCTGTATCCACAAATACTTGATATCATCTGTTGAAACCAGTGAAGAATTGATCTTTCTACAGTATTGCTAGCTCAGAATATAAATTATAAATTGTTATCTCAAGATTTGAAAAAAAAAATATTTGTGATAACTAAAAGACAATATTGAATGGTATTAACAGTATTAATTGTAACGAATTGTGGTAATTTAATTGTGATATGCTAAAGCCTTAACCATGGCAAGCAAATCATCTTTGAACATTATTTTTACTACAGGAACACTTCATATTAGGAGAACTTAATAAATGTATAGCATTACAACATTATACCTCTGTATGAGCCTGCAGTGTAAATACAAAGACCTAAATCTGGTAAAAACTTAAAAATGAAATATGACTTGTAAGCTCTTACATTTTTACACGTAAAGAATCGATGCTGAAACATGCCTATGTAGAAACACTTACAGTCACCAACTGGAAAGAAAAGGCCACTCAAGAGAGATGGATGGAGGCAGGTGATATCTGGAGCAATAAACCTCAGTGGCTCAGAATGCTGGAGAAGATGATATCTGTAGGAATTTAGAATACAGAAAGAGCTCTTATTGTTACCCATGTGATTACAAGACAAACAAATACATTTTTAAAGTTTTGATACAGACCAGCCACATGTACATAGGATTAATGGGAAATTTAAAGTAAAGTTACTAATTCTGTAAATGTCAAAAACAGCTGAAACCAAAGCATCATTCTTAAGACATTCCCAAGGCAGGTTTGCTGCTTTAAGTTAGCATGTATTGTGTTAATTAGCTCAGTTGCCAACTGGGGTTAATGTGCTCAATTGCCAACTGGGGTTAATGGGCTCAGTTCCCAACTGGGGTTAAGGGAAAAAACTTGATACTGATGTTCATATCTACATGGATTTGCACCTCACAGAGACCAACCTAAGCAAACATCAGTGTTATCATTCTTGTCACATGTGTGTGCGCACACACTCACTCTCACAGCTCAGCTCAGCTTTGTAAAAATAGTCATGACAGAAATGGAATGTTTTCCATGTTTTTGTTAGGTGTAACGAGAAATGATGATATCAGGAGGAGAATCAGCACAGAACCAGTAATGAACTTTATAGGTAGACAGCAAAACAAATGGTTTGGCCGTGTAACAATATTGTAGGCAGACAGGGCACCACAGAGAGCAGAGTTATACAGATACAGCGGTAACAAAGCCAGAGGTCGACCAAGCAGAAGAATGACCTCAGAAGTGTCAGAGACACTGAAAAGTACTTTATACGAAGCAAACAGAAGGTCTCTTTCCAGAGAGCTCTTCCTGCTCTGACGTGGTGAAGTATTGCGGGAGTAGAGAAAAGAAGAAGATATTTAAAAAAATGTAATTCACACACGCACACACGCATGCATGCATGCTAGCAGAGGCTCTGTATTTATCTATTACATTCTATAACATCCTTTGTGCAAACTCAGTTAGTATGAAAACTTCACTGTAAAGTCTAGTGATAAGTATCAGAGCAGCATATGCTTTCTTTGAAACGTATCAAGACAAGCACGAGTAACTGTTTGCTCTATTTAGTAGTTTATAAATATAATTCCCGTTTTAACCAAATTGGCAAACACAAAAACCAGACCACAGTATAACTAAATGCTGCTCGCAGTAAAAGCTGTAGAGTTGAACTTGGTCAACTTTTTTCCCACCATACAACAGGAGATGAATGAAGCTGAAACCAAACTCTTAGTAGATGGCATCTAGATAATTATGAAAGCAGCACATGCTTTCTATCAAACTAATCAAAGAAAGCATGGGTAATTAAATAGTTATTCTGTTAAATGTTAAATAAATAGAATTTTTATTAACACCTAACAGTAATTAATCATGCTAATATAGAACCCCTTCTGTTAGTATGAGATATACTGCATACTTGTATACATATAATATAGAACCCCTTCTGTTAGTATGAGATATACTGTATACATTTATTGTGGCAGTGATCCGTGTATGTAATGCTTGAATTAAAACATAATTGTGTGATTTCAAAATTAGTCATCAAGAAAATGAAATGCCTAAAGAAGTGATTGGATGATATAGGGTCAGAAATGAGGTTATAAGGAATGTTCTATTTAAAACAAATAACCGAATTACATAGAAACACCATTTAGAGATTGCGAGGCATATACATGCAAGAGGAGAGGGACGTAGACCCTGAGGTATACCAAGATGGAAAGATAGCAACAGAGAAACTCTACAACAGTATGAAATGTCTAAGGTCAAGGTGGCCATTCTATCCTTTGATGTTTAAATTGGTAGAAAGATATATTCCAGATAGCACTAAGAGCATTGTACTCAAGTATTGCTGCTCTGAGATTTTTTTTAAACTTCTGATGCAGAAGAATTTGCAGCAGAGGGCGAAGAGCATAAATTTAAATTGTAAGAAAACAGCCATCATGGTCATTACTAAGAAGAAAGACCACAGCGAAACAGCCATGTAAATGAGAAAGGTCTTAAACACATAAATCAACACAACAATCTTGGAATAGTTATATCGTCTGAGACAGGCTGCATTTTAGAGATTAAAACAAGAATGAGAACTGCGTCTGCAAAAGTAGCTTTTTTGCATGTTCCCTAATTATTATAAAATTGCTTTGAGAAAATGAGTGTTAACATACTGTGTAGAAGCTGTATAAAACTATTATGATATTTTTCTAAGCATCTTCTTGCCAAATGTAAAAAAAATAAGAGAACGCATTACGTGATGGCTGGGATTCAAAGAGAACGGCCAGTCACACAAATCCCATTGCTGGAGACTGAGAGAATTAAAACTATACTTTTTCATTGTCTGGTGTACAACAGCTAGTTACTGTCTTATTGTAAAACATAGGAATAGTCTTGTTTACCGACAGTTGGCTACATGCTCATTGTAAAATGCTTGAATAGTTACAAACAGCGGTGCAAAACAGCAGTGCATGTTTCAGCTTCTAGACAAGCTGCAATGTTTTAAATATGTTTACTCTGGATCAAATGCCGCTTATACTGTATAGCTTCAGATCTTTTTTATTGACAATGTTTCCACTTTATTGGTCACTTTTCAGAGTGATGAATACTGAAAATACTCATAAAATGTGTTTGCTTGATGGACAATTCCAAATGTAAAGTCCTTACGTAAAAACTTTGCTTTCTTAGCATGAACATTTCCATTGTTGTGCCCCAGGTAAGACATAAGCTCATTAAAACCAAATTTGAAACCGATTGCTTTTGATTTTTTTTAAAGGACTCAAGCAATGTGATAACATTCCTGACCTCTTGAAAGTCATTCCAAATTTTTAAAATTTTTGTTGTGTAACCAAAAATAAGTATGTTTGTTAAATAACCGAAACCGCTTGGTTGTGACTTGTTTCTTCTGGCTCAGATGAGAAATTTACAGAATGTGTCATTTTCACAGGCACATTTAGTTTTTTTTTTTTTTTTCAAAGACCAAATATTTGCTGTGATTGCTGCCTGATATTAGGTTTTTGTGTTTCTCATTAGAGAAAGATAACTTTTCATTATTGCACAGGAGTGAACCTCATTTTGCTGTTTGTACACTGACCGTTATTGAAGTCATACATTTTCTATATAACTGTCTGCATTTGCTTGATTAGCCATCTTGCTGCACATACTTTGCTGTTCAATTAGGTGTTTAAAATGTGTAAGCTAGAATCAGGATTTTCAATACATTGTGGTGTTTGTTATGGAAGCCATAACTACACAGTGGCCAGATACTTGTGTGCCAGATTGACAGTCTTGGATTCAAATCCATATCGGTGCTGATTTCTTTAATTAAAAGGCAGTGTCTTCCAGGTTGACCCTTTTTAAAATGAGTACCAGGAAATTTCCTGAAAAGTAAAAGCGACTGGCTTAACCACCCATTGTGTACCAACTGGTCTATAAAAATGGGAGTCCAACAACTAATGCCTGATTTATCAGTGGCATGGCAAACATCTTATACTAAAAAAATTTTTCTTAAATGTTTGTTATGTAGCACAATGTCGATATTACGTCTGTGATTTCTGTGTTGGAAATGTCGTATGTGGAATATACTTCACTGTATTTTTTTAAAACAGTTTTCAAATTCGCATTGCTTCTGATGTTCTAGCAGACACACAAATGTATATATTTCATAATGTTAGGTGTGCGTTGCAATGTGTTGCTACTGAAATATATACATAATGGATGGAACTTAAAAGTTCCTTATAGTAGCTATGTCTTATCTAGTTACCTAACAAAAATACATTTTCATATATATATATATATATATATATATATATATATATATATATATATATATATATATATATATATATATATATATATATATATATATATATATATATATATATATATATATATGCTTAAATATGGCTAGCTTTGCTATTTTTTTAATGTGTGTATACAGAAAGAGTTATGCTGAATTCACATCAAAGTACTCTGAGAAGAGCTACAAGTGCTCTGCCACCCTTGCCAGATTTTAAAGTGAGGAAATGGGGGGTGAGGGGAAGGGCTAATGAGAACACCTAGATAGTCTGCAATAAAGTGGCTGCCAACTGCATTTGGTCATACAAGGTTAGATGAAATGAAATTTGTCCCAGTGATTTTATTATTATATTATGAAAGGTTTATTAACGGGTTGGGGGTTGTTTCTGTGGCAAAGGGGGCAAGCCATTTGCCTCCCAATTTTAAAGGTTGTGAGTTCATTTCATGGTTGAGTCGTTCGATTCACAAGTGCAATTTTTACATAAGCCTCTGAGGATTGTCCATGAAGCTGCGGTGTTCATGTCCTGTGCAATGCTCTTGGTAGGTGGCTAGCCGCTTTGTGAAATGAAATCGATCCTCTTCACTAACCTTTTACATTGAAACATTGACACCCAAAACAGATTAAAGAATATAGTGTTTTGTTTGGTCAGTTTGGCCACTGAATACAAACTGAAATGGTTTTAAAAAAGGAAATTATTCCTGATTATATTTGCACAGGTCTGGGTTTCAGTATGAAATAGGATATGAAGTACTTACTGCTAATTACTTACGGAGCTCAGCCGTGATTCTTTTTTAAAATTAATAATTGAAGGTTAAAGACATTTCTTAAAAGACCTGGCATGTCTAATATCTAGTTGTCATAATTTTTGTTTATTTTAAAGGTTATGTCTGAGAGAGAAAAAGAGAACATGAGTATAAATGGTACTTTTTAAAATAATTTTTTGTTACATAGCTTTGTTTTTAACATTAAATTAAAGATTTTCTTTTTATGCATTAAATACATTTTACCTGCAGAAATTCATGCATTTTGTGTAAAATCCTTAAAAAATTACTATTAAAATTTTTCATTACATCATTTTACACATCTCGATGTTCTGAATGTAAATCAAAAATGAAACATTAAGTCATCACTAGGTGATCGCCAACTACTGGTGTTGCCAGTCAGGGAGATGTTGTTTTCCAGCGCACCCTGGGTCGTCCCGGAGGTCTGGTTCCCTGGTTGTCATTGCCCATGACTCACACCCATAGGTCAGGACTGGTACATAGGTAGAGCGGTAAACAGCCATTTTCGTCCTCTTGCCAATTTCTCTTTTGCTAAGAAACCCTCGGTTTATGGCCTGGAAGAGTCTCCCAGCAGCTGCTTTTCGTGTAGCCAGCTCAGTCTTAATGCCTCCATTTTGGTCTAATACAACTCCAAGGTAATTTGAACTGGTTAACCTGCTCCAACGCATACTGACCCATCATGATCTGGTGTTTCTTCTCCTCTCTTGAGATCACCATGGTTTTTAGTTTTGGAGACACTGATGGTCATCCCTTTCTTTTCAAGCTCTTCCTTCCAGACAAGTAAGTTGTACTGAAGGTGTGCCTCTGATTTAGCTATCAGGGCCACATCGTCTGCAAAAGCCAGCTCTGATATACAGATTGGTCTCATCTTCCAGTACCCTACAGAGTACTTCTTTGTCTTCTCCTTACAGGTCTTGATGACATCATCCATCATAAGAATGAAGAGGTAAGGTGAGAGAATATCACCTTGTCTAACACCGCTGGTGGTCTTAAATTCTTCTGACTTTTGGTCTGCTGTTCTTACATAATTTCTGCACTTTTTGTAGAAACTCTGTATTGCACTGATCAGGGGTGCTGGGATGTTTTTCCCTGCCAAGCAGTCCCAGAGCTTGTTCCAGGGTACCTTGTCAAATGCCTTTTCCAGATCCAAAAAACATAAGTGAATCTCACTCTTATATTCCAGGGCTTTTTCACTCATCTGTCTCAGTGTGAAGATAAGGTCTTGAGTACTTCGGTTTGCTCTGAAGCCGCACTGGGCCTCGTCCAGCTGTGGCTCTACCAGACTTCTAAGTCTCTGCTCAAGAATTCTAGAGTAACTTTTACCGGGGATGCTGAGGAGGGATATGCCTCTGTGGTTTTCACATTGTCTGTTATCACCTTTTTTAAATATAGGTATAATTATGGCAATCTCCCAATCTTTTGGTATAGTTTTGCTACACCAGGCTGCCTGGAGAACCTTCAGTAGAAGGCGCTCACCTTCGACTCCCATATATTTGACCATCTCTGGTGTTATACCATCATGACCTGCTGCTTTTCCCAGCTTAATCTTCTCAATAGCTGCCTTCAATTCTTCCATCCTGATGTTATCTTCCACATGATTGAATTCCTTCTCAGCAGTGAGGTCCATTATTTCTGGGTCATGACTTCCCTCAGCGCCGAGGAGCTCTGAGAAGTATTCTTTCCATCTGCCCATGATATCATTTGTAGAAGTAAGCAGAGCCCCTTCCTTGTCTTTTATGAATTTAAGTGGGCACTCTTTCTCCTTCCTCATGTTCTTAAGGGTCTTGTAGAACAGTTTTTTTGGTTTTCTCTTGCATTCTTTTCCAACTTTTCTCCAAACTCTTCCCATGATTTCTGTTTTGCTTTAAGCACAATATTTTTGGTCTCTGTTCTGAGTGCCACATATTGTTTATATTTTTCTATTTCTTCAGCTGTGTTCCTGGCTGCCAGGTATTGCTTCCATGCCCTTTTCTTTTCTCCTATTTTCAATTTGACTTCTTCTGTCCACCAAGGTGTCCTGTGTCCCCGCCTTCCACTTGGGACTTCACCACATGCTTCTACTGCAGCTGCTGTGAGGATATTCTTGAATCTGCACCAGAGGGTTTCAGTGTCCTCTGATGGTTCTTCTTCAGTTCCTATTGCTTTCACTATAAGCTCCTGGTATCTAGCCTTAATATCTGGCTCTCTTAGCTTGTATGCTTTAATCCTCATCCCTTCTTGGTTGCTTTGTTTCTTGCATAGTTGTCGGTGTTGCCTTGTTGGAGCAGTTCTTTCAGTTGTTCTCTTTATTGTGACCAGATAGTGGTCACTTCCAATCTCTGGTCCTCTCATGACTCTGGCATCTATCACAAACTTGAATGAACTTTTCCTAACTATGGCGTAGTCAATGATGGATTTTTCATTCTTTGAAGGTTCACATCTTGTGTATGCATGTATACCACGCTTGTGGGGGAATTTCGTGTTTGTAATGACAAGGTTCTGTTCCCTGCAGAATCTGAGAAGTCGCTTGCCATTATCATTCAAAACATCTTCACCATATCTCCCGATCACTCCACCCCCATCTAGAGTGATCATTTCCTACTCTGGCATTTAGATCTCCTAGGAGGATAATTTCATCGTGACAGTCATCTATGGTCTTTTGGAGCAGTTCAAAGAATTCTTCTTTAACATCTACTCGCTCATCTTCATTTGGCCCGTACACAATGACAAAATTGACAATTTTATCTTCTTCTTTCAGATCTAACACCATTATTCGCTCTGAGATGAATTTCCATCCTTTGATGTTACTAACTTGATTCCTGGCCACAATACAGCCAACACCTCCCTTGGCTCTCTCCGTCATAGGGACACCACTGTAGAGCAGCATACTTCCATCGTGATCTGTGATTCCTTGCCCCTTTTTCTTGGTTTCAGTCAGAGCCAAGACTCCTAATTTTGCTTTCCTCATCTCCCCTACTAACTCGTTTTCCTTTCCGTTAATGCCTCTTATATTCCATGTTCCATAAATCGTAGTCCGTAAGCCATGCCAGTTCGTCGCCGTTAAGATCCGTCCGGTTTTCTCTCTGTAGTTACTTGTAATCGTGGTTTAAGGCAAACAGGTGATTGGCCTGTTGTGCCTTTGCATGGTGGAGGGGCTGCCTCCTTGCGGCCTCCATGCAGGCCGTCTGGCTGATTCACGGTTACCCACTACTTCCGGAGACGCATGAAGCACTCAGGTTCAGCCAGACCCTCCTCCTTTTACAGCCGGGCTTGGGACCGGTCTTAGCGGAGTTGTATATTTTTAGAATTAGTGAATTAGTGAATTAACAAAATAAATACCAAAAAAGCCTGTATATTTTTAGACAGGCTTTTTTGGTATTTATTTTGTTAATTCACTGTTACAGTCCAAAAAATAATTTTAAAATAATTTTGTTTCTGCATGTTTTCTATTAAACTATTCACTGCCGCATTTATGCGGAATTATTTTACTTACTTATTTTAATCCAAGGTGTGACAATATTTTAGCCCATGTTGTGAGTTTTGACAAGTCTGTGAGGTGCTGCTAATTATTAATTCTGTATAAAATTGCTTCAAGCTTGGTGCTATCATTGGGTTATTGTGGCTATTGACTTCAGCATAGAAGCATGACACATCATTGAGTGCATATGCTCTAGTACACAGGTTGAACATCATGTCTTCCTTGCTTTCTGCACATTTGCACATTTTGTGTTAGCTAAACATGTGATAGTTTTCTAGAAGGAAAAGCTGTATTTATTTCACAAACAAAAGATTGCCACCTTAGTTCTATGAACTGTAGTCTGTAAGTCTAGTTTCCGGGCAGAACTTTTCTCCAAAACTAGTGGTTGACTCATATGGCAAATAGAAAATGCATTAACCAGGTATGGGCCTAACTTAGAATTCTGAGCTAAAAATCTTGAGGTCGGCTTGTACGCCACAGTTTGGGGTATGTATTTTAAATATATGTAAGTGGCTTACAGAACAGTTTTTGTTTTAAAATATGTCTGTAAATAGCTTTCCATATTTTTAGCACAGGGTCTCATTACATTTAGATCAGTGACAGGCATTATTTTTGGATAAGATGCTTAAGGAGAAGAAAAGTTGTATTTATTGTACAAACAAATCTTGCCTCAGAAAGATATATATTTGAATTATACTGTAACAGAACCATTCTTTGTAGTGACCTGTTTTTGTCTGTTTACAACACACACACAAACACACACACACACACACACACATATTTATATGTATGTACACAAGTGTGAAAAGCATGGTATCCTAACAGTGTCCATGACTAGTTACTTTTAGACACAAGGTCATCTGTGAGTGGCATGAAGACTCTCTTCTCTTGGTGTGTACCTTTGTGGTGTCAGTCTTCTTCTTTTGTCAATATTTGCTTATGCCGCTAGGCGTCACAGTTGATCAGACAATCCGCAGCCGAGCCAGGGCGCGGTCAGTCAGTAATTGATACATTTAAGGCTAGACTTTGGATTATTGTTGTCGTTCCCCCCAGCAAAAAGGCTTTGGGCTGGACCCAGGGTTGTAAAATAAATGCTTGAAGGTAAATGTGCATAATGTGACCAGGCAGTATCACCTAGTTTGTGCCATAAAGTTATCTTTCAAATCTGAAAGGGGACAAACAGGATGACACAGTATAAAACAAATCTGGGTAGGGGGACCATATGTGTTGTTTTCACCTAAAGGGTATAATTTTCTTAGGTAAACCTAAAATGACCCATTGGATATTTAAAAAAAATTTTTTTTTTAAATAGCACTTATTGGGACAATAAACGTTTTTCTTAAATATCGATAAGGCAGTCTAAGTCCACCCAAACAGTGATACTGCCATGGAGATATGGTCACCCAACTCCTGAGTTTAGATGATCACCCTTTGTGTGCCATTCAGTCGCCCTTAATGTTTTCAGTCTCAGAAGACCATAGCTGATGCCTGATTAAAGCAGTATTGATGACAGCGAAAGCATGGATACTGATTACAAGGGGGTCCAAATACACAGCACAGTGTGGGCGACTTGTGTTACTGGACTGATTTAATTTTGCCTGACTAAACTTCAGATGTACACATATACTAAACATGTTGACTGCTGTACATGAGTACTATCCAGTACATGGTGCATTCTTTGGGACTGAAAATTTAATATACCAAAGAAGGCACAAATGGGATCACACAAGATAACTCAGATCTCCTCTTTTGGACCTTCCAGTCACCATTAAAATATCAGAAGAGATCAATTGAATCACAGAAGATTGCATGAGTTTAGAAAGTGTAAATACACATGTAGGTCCTTGCTGTCACATGCTGTTTTTTTATTCATTACCGATAAAATAATTTTTTATATAACATACATTTGTTGTCATCATAATAAGTCTTTTAGTTTCAGATTTTGTAACAGATGTCCAACTAACCACTACTAAAAAATCATGACTGCATTGTATTTAAAAAAAAAAGGTATAATTGCACAGTAGGAATAGTCCAGATTTTTGTGGTCATACCCTGCCAAATTAAAATGTAAGTGAACACTTTAAACGCTAGGTAATATTCAAAGAGGAAATCATGTATTAAACGTTGCATGTTTAAGAGTATAATAATTGCAATAATTATCAGGCAGAGTGTGAATAACAAACTGTTCTGTGCTCTTCTCTAAACCAGTTGAAAATGAACAACCTGTAATTTTTAAATTTGGCCACACACTAAATAAGTGAATCTCAACTGTTATCACGTCTTCCATTATATAATGTATTTTTCTGTGAGTTTGTTGTTGTCGTGGATGTATTTGTGTTCAGTTTTTGTGCTCATCAACAATTTTACATGCATTCCTTTAGGTGATTTATTTAATATTCATTTATTATACCTGCTCAGTGTAAACTGGTTTTGTTTTGTATTGTTTGTCACTTGATTGATTAAAACACAATTTTTTTTTTAAATCATGTTTTGTACATTTATGGTTTCACTGGAAATCTGGTGTCATTATTATAATTGGAGGAGGGGGATGTATACTTTAAGTTTAATTTAACTTTGTTAGATATGTAGTTTTTAAGATGTCATGACACTATGCTGGGGCTGTTGTCAGTGTACAGTGCTCATTTGCCAACAGTTCACATGACTTTGAAACCAGAAGTCAGGAATTAATAAAGGCTATCACCATTTTAAATTTTGATGTGGTACTGTAATTGTATGTCATGTTTTCAGGCCAAAACTTTCCAAAGCTAGGTATCAACTTAGATGGCAGGCTTATGATGCAAACCATTACCATCTAGTTGAAAACAATTGGGATAACACTCCTAACAATCATTGTACACCACTTACTATACCTCTAGCAGGCAGCCACATCTAAATTCCACTAAAACTTGCATCTTTGAGGCTACTGATAGCTAACTACATGTTTGGGGGTCAACGGTAGGTGTAGGCAGGACTCACAATTGTGAGCTTGAAATCTTGAGGCCAAATTGTATGCCACAATTTATTGTAATTTCAGCTACAATGTAAAGAGACTTTACAGTCAGTAAGAGTTTGTAAGACATACCTTTGTTTACCATTGAAGCCAATCAGAGCTTATATGGCTGGAGATACAAATAACTCTTGCCTTTTAGTGTCTTGATGCAGTTATGAGTTCAGAGTAATTTTCACTTTCTTGTTCGCTTATCCTGTAAAATAAGTTGGTATATCCACATCTAGGCCACCATATTTTCTCCTTTCAGTTATTACTTCAGAATTTAGCACACTGTCTGTAATACTGGATATAAAAATATTAATACACTTCATTTTAAGAGGAAGAAATGTAACAAATTTACTTAAAATTATATGACTATTAATTTTACACCAGTTCCTTTAAGAAATTCAACCCCATTATAAACGGGGTGATGTCTGTATTCCATGGCTAATGTTTGTGTAAATAATAAAGAATATTACTGCTTTTTTTTTTTAAATTTCTCACTGAAAGATATTTGTTCTTGTAAATACTGTAAAACTTGTTGCTTCTCACTGTTTTATTTGGCAGAGACCAAAAACAAAAAATCCACACACACACACACAAAAAGACCCATTTTCAGAGTTGTGTGGGTGGAGATAAAGGTCACATTTGCTTTGATATATCTTTTCAGTTCCCATTCTTTGAAGTCTGCAAGGCTATTTGCCTAAAGTACGATGGGTTTTCATTGCCAGCGCTATCCTGCCAATTTGATGATCTGGTTTCATTTTGTCCCCGTTGTTCAAGTACTTTAAATAGTGCTCATGCAATGTGGTTGTCATGTTGGATCCTACACACGCATGCAAAACACACACCGTCTTCCCAAACCAGCTATGGCTTTTACAGTGAGTGTTGGCAGGATCTGCCTTTTTGTTCTGCTAATTTGCAAAGTTGAGTTGAGTGAAGAACTGACATCACAACACCTGAGACATTGCCATAAGTTCTCCGTCCCCATCTGGCTGCACTGCAGTAGCTGGCACCTAATGCCTACACTGCAGTAACTGGCACTTAATGCCTACACTGCAGTGACTGGCAGGTAATGCCTACACTGCAGTGACTGGCACATAATGCCTACACTGCAGTGACTGGCAGGTAATGCCTACACTGCAGTGACGGGCAGGTAATGCCTACACTGCAGTGACTGGCACATAATGCCTACACTGCAGTGACTGGCAGGTAATGCCTACACTGCAGTGATGGGCAGGTAATGCCTACACTGCAGTGACTGGCACTTAATGCCTACTCTGCAGTGATTTGGCACATAATACCTACACTGCATTGACGCAGGTAATGCCTACACTGCAGTGACTGGCACTTATTGCATTCTCTGCAGTGTCTGGAAAATAATACCTACACCGCAGTAGCTGGTACGTATGCTGTCTGGTCGATGAATCATGTTTAAATCCCATTCAAGAAAGTTTTGTTTTTTCAACATTGACCTTGGCTGCAATGTTTAATTACCATCATTGTACCTCAACCATGTCTTTAGATACACCGATCTATCCATCCGCTTACTGTGACTAATGATCTCATTCTGATGTTTAATGAGCTCCATACTCACTTAATGTACCTCTTTTCTGGCATGCCAGTTTTTAATCAAAATGTTTCAATTCTTTCCAACTGGAAGCTGTCGAAATAAAAGTCCTAACCAGCACATTTCATGGAGACTGCACTCCTCATGAGGGATCTGGAACTTCCTCTTGGAGAACAGACCCACTGCTTCCCCCCAACTAGCATGTTGCAGGAGGCAACTAATTAGGGGTGTTTTCTTCAAAGCTGAGAGGCAAGGAACCAGCAGTCTGCACACAAATAAGCCAAATTCTGTGAAATTTATTTGCACACAAAACTCCACTTCTAAATGCAGACCAAAATCCAGGAGTGAATGAACAACTAGAACTTTCCACCAGAGTTCAAAGCCAGGGAATGCTCAGAAGAGGAAGATAGAGATTTCACTAATAATGTGAACCTAAATCTTCCGACTCAAGACCCTCCTATTCCCCCCCCCCCCCCTTTCCACTTCTAAATGCAGACCAAAATCCAGGAGTGAATGAACAACTAGAACTTTCCACCCGAGTTCAAAGCCAGGGAATGCTCAGAAGAGGAAGATAGAGATTTCACTAATAATGTGAACCTAAATCTTCCGACTCAAGACCCTCCTATTTTTCCCTCCCCCCCTTTCCACTTCTAAATGCAGACCAAAATCCAGGAGTGAATGAACAACTAGAACTTTCCACCAGAGTTCAAAGCCAGGGAATGCTCAGAAGAGGAAGATAGAGATTTCACTAATAATGTGAACCTAAATCTTCCGACTCAAGACCCTCCTATCCCCCCCCCCCCCACCAACCCAACCCCCCCCCCCCCCCCCCCCCCCCGAAGGTGATAGTACAGGTAATAACAGGTACTGAGTCATTTAGTTGAAAATCCATTTTTGATCCCACAAGTTATATATAAGGACACATAAGGCATTGTACTCATTTGTATTTTTTTCAGTAAGCACTCAGTGTTCAAGCTTGATTTAAGTAATTCCAAATTTTTAGGCTACCTTGTTCTGTCATATTATATATGAACATACACATTTTTTATATTTGTTTGTTTCACAGTATTTAAAATTTATTTTCATTGGTCTCACACTTAAAAATTGCTTGCCACTATTGATGTCATTTAAGTTGTATCACATTAGTTTTCTTAATTGTAGCATTGTTTCTTAAAGTGATCTTTATATTTGTTGCTTTCAGTATACAGTGCAACTGGGATTATCTTCATTCACATAAAATGGGTTCTGAGAAGTGTATGAGAAATGAGATATTGACTAGGTCATTTAGGGAGGGCAGTATGAACAGAAATATCAGACTGGAGCCATATAAGCAACACTGGCTGTAGCTCAGGTCTAAGTTTCAAATCTGACGTTGATTGCCAGGTCAGTCCAACCTAAAATAGGTCAAAGGTAATGTCCTGGGAAGTAAAGGCAACTGGCTTGATCTTCACCCATGGAGTGAGTGTGGATAAGTCGATACAAATAGGAGCATAGCCCAGTGTGCTCCTGATCTCAAGAAGCTCCTTTTTTATTTTTCCATATTTGCAGCATGTCTT
Source organism: Candidula unifasciata (assembly GCA_905116865.2). NCBI lineage: Eukaryota > Metazoa > Mollusca > Gastropoda > Stylommatophora > Geomitridae > Candidula > Candidula unifasciata. The sequence goes on from CAJHNH020001707.1 coordinate 23,444, forward strand.
AAGTCTTTAAATGGGCTCATTTATGTATTATGTCTATTCCTCTTCATGGTTTCAGGTCACTGCATTTAGGGCCATGAATTATAAGATACCCTGCCAGCTCAGTTCTGGCCTGTCTTCTTCTTCTTTTCTCTACGCCTGGAATGCCTCTCATCATCAAGCTATTCTGTAGATATCTGGAAGGGCCCTTGTTTTTTTTTCATATATGTTTCTGGCCTCTAGAGGCCATGGAGCCCGGTGTGGTGTGGACACTCACCTGTGGATGAAAGGTCTTGGTTTCAGGTCCTTGATGGAGCCAGATTAAAAAAAAAAAATACTTTGTCTGCCAGGTCTATCAAGCCATAACTGGGTACCATGAAAAGTCCTCGGGGGTAAAGGCGGCCTGCATGATGTTGACCACATCATCCATAGAGTGCAAATTGGTCTATAAAATCTAGGTCTAGCCCTTTATAACCCAAAACATCTCAAGATGGGGGAAATGGTCCTTTACTTCACTGGGGGCATGATGAGCACATAAAACTCAAGTTTTTGCTTGGGATTTTATCAATTCCAGCACAGTCGGCAATGTCCCATTATGTGTCCCACAGTAGTTTCTATCTTTCTGCCATTTCTGTGAAAAAAGTCACTTTATACTTTTGCTAGACGCTTATTGCCTTTGAAATAAAGGGGGCAGAAACAATAAATTGCACAACTGTGTCAAATATTGTTTGTCGTTATTTAAATTTACAATGAGAAAACATCATTTTGAACTTATTATTTTTATCAAAGGTGACACTAAAAGCAAATTCATCCTTTTGAAATTTTATATATAAATGGCTGCATATTAATGAGACTTTTTTATGTGAATTATTTTTACATCAAGAATGTCATGACAGAAAGGGTCTTTTCTTCACTGATCTTCATGACTGTACTGCAGGTCACAATAAGTATTTTGTATTAGCCTGATGCACTAACAGGGTAATTTTATTTTCTTGCTTATCACTTGTGGTATTGTTAGATTCTTCAAGTCTGTAATTTGTGCCTCTTACAGCATAAGGCAATCTCAGTCAGCACAAAGAAACATACAAAGCGTATTCATTTCTACCCTATGTGACTAACCATTGAAAGACGTGGTCGCTGGTGACAAACCAGAAAATAAAATTAGCAACCATGGAAATGAGTTGTCTGAGAAGGGCCCCAGGAGTGACCGGAAAGGATAAAATCATGAATGATGTCATATGAGAAAACCAGTTGTAAGTTACATATAAGCGTCCGTGGCTAAGGCGTTGCGAGTCTGACTCGTAATCCAACGTACCGCGATCGAAACCCGCGTGGGCTGCGTGGATTTTTATCGTGGTATGGGACATCGCAGGTCGACCCAGCCTCAAATGGGTACCAGGATGGGCTGTCCTGGGAAAGTAAAGATGGCCGGCGTAATGCTGACCACATTACCCACCGAGTGCCGATTGGTCTGTAAAAATATGGGTGCTCTTCCCATATGCCCGATGCGCTTAAGGGCGTGTAAAGGGATCTTTACTTTTTTTTTTTAAAGTTACATATAAAGACAGTCAAACAAAATGTTTTTTTCTCAGAGAGAATGCCTTGTGATGCCATACCATACAAGGCATACACTAAAAGAGGGGAAGAAGATAGAGCATGCAGTAGACCAAGGACCAGATAGAAAGAAAACATCAGAGAAACTCTACAACACTATGATGTGTCTATGGTCAAGGTAGCCAGAAGAGCAAGAAGCAAACCTGTTGTCTCCCTTGACACCTGAAGCAGTAAAAGAGGAAGGGAATAAGAAGAAGAAAGTGTGCCTCACTTGTCTACATATAGTATGGTAGCAAAACTTTCTGTTTTCTGTGTTTTTTATGAGCAAGTTACTTGTCTCGCATTGTTGATTTAGTGGTGGCCTAAAATCTGTTCTAAATTTTGTGGTTACATAATTACATGCATTTTGCTTCTCGACCCTGTGTTCGTTGGTTTGAAACTGTAACAAGGATTGCTTTTACAATTGACCCAGCCAAAAATGACTACTAGGAAACGTCGTGGGAAGTAAAGGCCGGATAATGTTGATCACATCTATGTTCATCTGGGTAAAGATTCTACATCACAGCATTCAGGACAAGCTCCGTCCTCCTCCCCACCAGCCAGCGAAGAGGCTTCATACTGCTGGTATCTGTTGTCATCTGGTTAATTACTCCTCTTGTCTTTTCCCTCAGTCTCGAGTGGTACCCAAAGATGACGCAGTCTCACCAGTTTGATTGAAATATTTTTGTGTAACGGATAGCTATTACTATTTTGTGACTGAATGGGTAAATTTATCCCCAATATTTGTCTGCCTGCTCCCACCAGGTTGTTACTTAAGATTTTACCATCCTTGCAACTATTATTATCATGTCATGGCTGGCAGTCCAGCAGGGCCATCAATCCCTGAGCCCCATTCACTGTCCCTTCTTCTGCTTAAAGTTCATGTTGTGTGGCGTTATTAGTCATGTCTATCCACAACCTTCTTTCTCATGTACTTTCAGTCAACTCTGACACAGATGATTATCCATGCCATGATGTCAGACTTTCCAGCATCTTTTCTCTCGGTCTCCCTCTGCCTCTCCTACCCTCCCAACTTTCCTACCAGATGTACTCCAGTTTTCTCACTCTCCCAACAAGTTATAATTAGAGCACCCATAATGGCAGCAGCAAGTACTACACTGGGCTTCCATGTGTACAAGACAGGGAGGCATTCAGGTGAGGTCAAGTAGAATTATTCCTCCGAAGTCGGAGTTCATCTGCCTTAGAGGCGAGGAACCAGCCATCTGCGTACAAATAAGCATAGGTGTATAACGGATATGCATACAGAATTCAAGCTCTAGAACAGAACTACTCATTAAGTCCAGATATGGGTAAACAACTTGAACTTTCTGCCAGAGTTTACAGCCGTTGAACGCTAATAAGAAAAACAGGTAGAATTCTCATCTGAATTGCATTCATTTATAGAAAAGAATATAATAAACATTACATCTAAAAGGTAGACACATGCTGAGATTGAAAAAAAAAAGAATTTAGAATGTGAGGACGCCCAGGAGAAACCCTGTGACAGATTTTGATGAGGGAGACCAAAGATGCTGGATTATGTTCTATCCATGACATCAAGAAGATTGCATGTGATAAAATGGAATAAATGAACAGAGTCAAGAAGATGATGAGGATGAATTAAAATGCATGGCAGTAACCTATGATCAGTCAAATGGAATTTATATAAACATACATATTTCTTGGACATAACAGTTCACTTGTTGTTGTTTGGGATGTTTCAGAGTGCATTTAGTTTTTATCTCATTGGAAACATTGAATTCTGTACACTTTGACATTTGTAGCAAAACTGTGAGGTTTGTTTATTGTTAAACATTGTTCTGCGAAAGATAATAAGCATGCACTGTTTTTTAAAATTGTTTTTTATTTTGCTGTTTGCAATGCGGTTGTTTGTTTACACACCATTAAATGAGTTGTGACTGTTTTATTATAGCATTTATTGTTTTGTTTTTGTTAACCTTGTGAAAGTTACATTTTGATTGCTGCCAGTGGATACTGTCATGAATAATTCAGTTAAACTGTCCTGTCTGTGAAGCTGTTGTAGCTATGGTTAGCCTGTGTATGTCTCGCACTTGTGACCGTAGGTTCAAAGCAGGTGTTCTAAGGGGATTATTACAATTCATCTGGTTTTTCATGTTGGCCCTGCAAAAAGTGATTACCAGGTGATGATCTGCGAAGTGAAGGTAGCTAGCATGGTAGTATCCACATCCTTCATTGATTGATGGATGATCTATAACAGTGGTTCCCAGTTAGCTACGACCTGTTGACGCATCTCATTTGTGAAGGTCTGCCAATGACCCTGTACTTTTTTAAGTAGTTGTACTAAAGATTGTATTCCTCCTGTGGGTTCTAGGGCCCCATTGTGGAAGGAAAATAGAGAATAGACCCACTGCCTCTCTGACAAGAATATTGTAAGATTCGACTAATAAGTTGTTTTTTTTTAACTAGGACTTCATCTGCCTGAGAGGCAAGGATCCACCAGTCTGCATACAAATAAGCCAGATTTGTAAAATGGGTGTGCACGCTAAACTCAAGTTCTGGAACGACTAAAATCCAGAAGTGGATGAAAAACCAGACCTTTGCGCCAAAGTTTATAGCCAGTGAACGCAAAGCAGAACTTATTATAATATTTGAATATTAAAATTGCAAAAGGCTTACGTTGAGAGCTTTTTGTGTACGATATCACTTTTAAATTCTTTCTGCGGATCCTTGAGGGAGTTTTCTGCCCACCAAATAGGAAATACAGATCTATATCATTACTTGTATAATATGCTACCCTGTCAGTTATTTGATAAGTTTATTATCTTTACTTTGCAACAGAATATATACAATGAAAGTGTGTGTGTTAAACCACCTTTCATTTTTCATTTATACATCACTCTATAGTGAAATTTCTTAAGCAATCAGTCATGCTATAACAACATTGCACTTCGAAGTGGAACATACTGGATAGTTTATGTTTAAATTGCAAGAGGAATTATGTTTAGAATCAATAGTTCCATGATTGTGTACATGCATGTTTTTAAAGTACACTTTCTTCTTTCTAACATATAAATGTTAAATCTACTTATCTTGGCATTTGGAACATTTTACTTAGCCATCAGATGTTGTTATTTATATGTATCTTATAACATTTCTTTACATGTAATATATTTATGATCTGTGCTTGTATCTTTTACTACAGTCTGTGTGCTGCTTTGCTTTCATACACTCAGAATTATACGAGGAAACATATATGTATACACATGCAGTCGTAGACATAAATACACATATAAAATGTGCCATTTCATTTTCATTTAAATAAAATAAACAGTGCTAATGCTTACAGTATCTGGTGTTTGTATTGTTTGTTTTAGGTCAGGAAAGTTCCATGCACATGCTTAGCTGGGGTTATGAAGTGTTAGATCTTTTATTTTCTTTCACTTCTTTTACCGCTTTGGGTGTTGAGGCAGATATGCTCTTCTTACCAACTTAATCGTTGATATATTTGACTGTTGCAGAGTTTCTCTGATGTTATCAGTACATATTGTTATTGGTTTGCCTTGTGCTGTACCTCTGTCTCCTCTTTTGGTGTATGTCTTATATGGTATGGTGTCGCAAGGCACATTCACAAGAATCTCATCTCATTGGCCAGGGCGTTTCAGGATGACTAAGGATGGTCTTCATGGTTACCATAGTGGTGTTGTGGCACACACACACCATACGTTGCCCAGACTAAACAATCCCTCGTTTTGCCCATCTGTCACCACCTTTAGCAGCTGGCTGCATGTTTAAGAATGTTGGGCTCTCAGGTTCAAGACCCAGATTCAAATCCGAGGTAAGGTTGTGGATTTTGTTTCTGTCAGGGGCAGAAATCCTCAAGTTCGCAGTCTGTGGTGACAGCACTAGCTATGTGGCCCTATATCCTCATAGTCAAAGACCCCCCACCCACCCCCTTGCCAACCCACCACTACCACCCACTTGCCTACACTGCAAAAAGTAATAAATATGGGCAGTAGTGGCCGTTTTTTTATTACCATCTTTGATATCGTGAACCTGAGGTTGGGTTTCATTATGACAAAATGAGATGGGGTGGCTACTTCCCTTTAACATGTTTTCTTTGCCAGTCAGTTCTCAGAACAGTTGGACAGTTAGCTGGTACCCGGTTTCGTTTGCTCTACTGTGTTTCACAGACTACAACAAGGCATTTGATTATGTGCAGCACCATAAACTATGGCATTTAATGAGAGGCATGATATTTCGAAATCATATGGTGAACTTAATGGAATCTCTTTACCACGAACAACAAGTAGCTGGTAAAACATCAGAATGGTTTGAAGTGCAGAAAGAAGTGAGACAGGGCTGCATTCTTTCACCCTCCCTCTTTAACATATATGCTGAAAATGTTATGAGAAACACAATTAGCCATGAGGCACGTGAGAGCTTTGATCCACTAAAAACGCAGATATGCAGACGACAGTTCTCCTTTCAAACAGTGTACAATGTTTAGAAAAGTTAATTCTGGCCGTCAAAAAACATAGCAAAGAAGTGAATCTGTTGCTGAATTTCAAAAAAAAAAAATTATGTCCTCAGTAAATACAGCACACGAACAACGTATCGCAATCGAAAATAAAGAAATAGAAAATGTAACAGATTTCGAATACTTGGGCTTTTTAGTGAACAACAGTGGTGACTGCTTGAAAGAAGTCACAAGAAGACTTGCATTAGTAATGCAGAGATTAAATAACATGAAGAACCGATGGCAAAGAACTAGTAAATTGGTTAAAGTAAAAATCTTGAAATCGTGCATTTTCATGTGGCAACTTACGGTTGTGAGTTTTGGACTCTCATTCAGTCACTGAGGAAAAAGATTGGAGCTTTTGAATTGAAATGCTATAGAAAAATTCTTAGAATACAATGGATCAGGAAGAGGAAAAACATCGATATTCTGAGCAAGTTGAACATCAAGGAGAACTGGCTCATAAACAGCATCCTGTTTCGAAAGTTAAAGTATTTTGCCCACATCAAGCGTCATGGTGGCTTGGAAAAGACAGTGATGGAAGGTGCAGTTTGTGGAAGGCGAGGCAAGGGTCGACCACCTCGAAGATGGATACAAGACATTGAAGATGCATTGGCATTGAAATCACATGGGGCTGGAGAGCTGGCTAGGGAAATGGATACTTTCAGGTGTGCCGTGAAGAAAGCAATGTTCTCTAAAGGACTTGCTGATTGATGATGATGACTGTGAGGAGCAAATAAGCCGGCTATTGCTTGAGATTGGTCACAGATAGCTGACCTAACAGGGAAGCTCACTTTGCTACCAAAACTCTTGTTTCTTTAGCTTTCACATGACTTAAATTGGGGGAAAAAAAAATTCTTTTATGCATTGACTTCTGGTCTTGTTTTGAGGTCACAGAAGCTGGTGAGGAATGAATACAAGTGCCAGCAGAGTGTTGTACGACCTTTTCTGTCTGCATCCGACTAGACATAAAATGCAGCAACAAAGTCCGGCCCTGTGGAGGTAGAAGTGCAGGCTTTTATTTTTGAGAATTCTTTTTAGATGGGGACGCTATCATTTACACAGATGGGTCTGTGGTTCGTCACATGAGAAGCTTTGTGCATTGACTTCTGTGGCCACTGACAAACTTAAGGCAAACTCATCCACAGCGGAGCATGGTAAAAGCAAAACAATGAGCAGCAATGAACCTCATGGGCTCGGAACGCTGAAGAAGAAGAAATAGAAGAGTTCACGGGGATCAGTGAAACAATGAACGGGCGTCGCTTAGTTTAGCATTGTTTGGCATATGATACAACATCTAGTTTGAGATTGGAGGTGATGGTATTTACTACAGACTTCCTTCGCTTTAAAAAAAAAGCTGCACACACACACACACACGTTGTCATTGTAACTGACTCACATAGCATACTGAGAAATGCGGAGACAGGTATGCTCCAACCAGAGTGGCAGGCATCGTTCCCGATTCGTTAGCGTCCTATCTGTGTTTTATCTAAGTGTGCAGGTGTGTTAGAAAACAAACAAGCAGCTGCTTCTGTGTCAATTAGTGGTAAATTATTACATGTCAAGCTGAATGTTGTCAGGACCATTAGGAAGCGAGGTAACAGTGCAGAACCACAAATGCAGCATCAGGGTCTGAAACAACCGTATTGTGGAAATTACCAGGGGATCTGGCTACACTCAGAGGACAGACGACAATCAGACTGCTACTGGCATAGGCTAGGGCTGTACCGAATAGTGATTTTCACTATTCGGCCGAATACGAATAGCTGGACCAACTATTCGACCGAATACGAATACGAATAGTAAATCATCATCATCATGTGCTTTGCCGGCTGGCATGGGCGATTATGCCTCGCCACAATCTGCGATCTCCTGCAGCACGTATTAGTTCGTGTGCTGACACACCTCCATGAAAAACCTTCGTTCCATGTTGTCAGCATTAGGGCAGCTTTTTTTCTCACTGAAGATATTTCCAGCTGTACTAAACAGGAAAATACGACAAATACAGAGAGTCAAGATAAAAACCCGCAAGGCGAAACATCAAAAACAAAAATAACGCCGACGAAGAAAACAATGCCGTCCTTATAAGTCGCCCAGCCCCTCCCCCCCCCCCCCCCCCCCGCGAGCTCAAGGATTCAACGGAAACAAGATAGCGACATCAAAGACCACCGCGGCCACAGAGACGGACAACGCCGAGCAGCCAACACCTTAAGATCAAATAACGAAAACATCATTGCAGACGAAAAATCCAGACGCCGAGCGGCTAACGCCAGAAGATCAAACAACAAAGACAACGAAGAAACCGAACGTCGATCAAAACATTCAGCCGCTGCCGTTTCCACCAGACGACAAAAGAACAGTTACGACACCCATAAATGATGACGAACTCCCGTTACTTCAAACAATCAACGAAGAGGACTCCCCACTCAAAGAAATCAAGCCGACAACACTAGAACACTTGCTTTTCTGCCCCTCTTACATCTTTAAGTGTTGCATTTTGTTTAAACAGCAACACACCTAAAAACACTATACTCGCAACACATACAAGATGGAAATAAAGGGGCACTTGGTACGCTCGTAGGTGGTGCACAAAGATAACGCTTGACAGTATAAACCAAAGTGGGAAATCTTGATGGTTTTTTTCCACCAGTCCAGAAACGGTTGTAACCACTATTCGTATTTGGCCCGACCGCAACTATTCGGCCGAATACCGAATAGTTATTGGGTCCACTATTCGGTCCCGAAGCGAATACGAAACAAATATTCGGTGCAGCCCTAGCATAGGCATAAGAATTTCGCGATTGTTGCTGAAGATAAATACCGAACGCTTATTAGAATGGCTCGAGTGTCTCAGCTAGTCAGTTACAACTTCATGGAAGCCGGGTCACGCTATAATTTTTCTCCATTCCCACAAAAACCACACAAATGCACATTGCTGTCTCTTGTAAAACAAACTGTGTTAATGTGCGTGCGCGTGTGTCACACACACACACCCATGTGCTTTTAATGCCAATGCATCTTCAATGTCCTGTATCTATCTTTGCGGTGGTCGACCCCTGCCTCGCTTTCCATACAATGCACCCTCCATCACCGTCTTTTCCAAGCCACCATGACGCTTGATGTGGCCAAAATACTTTAACTTTTGGGACAGGATGCTGTTTATGAGCCAGTTCTCCTCGATGTTCAATTCCTTTAGAATGTCGATGTTTTCCCTTTTCCTGGTCCATGGTATTCTAAGAATTTTGCTATAACGTTTCAATTCAAAAGCTCCAGTCTTTTTCCCCAGTGACTGAGTGTGATCTCAAGATTGTTACTTTAACCAATTTACTAGTGCTTTGCCATAGGTTCTCCATGCTGTTAAATCTCTGCATTGCTAATGCAAGTCTTCTTGTGACTTCTTTCAAGCAGTTGCCACTTTTGTTCACTAAAAAGCCCAAGCATTTGCAATCTGTTACATTTTCTATTTCTTTATTTTCGATTGTGTAATTTGGTTGGTGTGCTGTATTTACTGAGGACATAATGTTTTATTTATTTTGTTAATTCAAAAAAAGATTCACTTCTTCACTATGCTTTTTTGACGGCTAGAATCAATTTTTCTAGACCTTGTACACTATTGGAAAGGAGAAATGGGCCGTTATCTGAGTTATGTGATAGGATTACCTCCAGTTTTTAGTGGATCAAAGCTCTCGCATGCCTCATCGCTGCGTTTCTCATAACATTTTTAGCATATATGTTAAGGAAGGAATGAGAAAGAATGCAGCCCTGTCTCACTCCTTTCTGCACTTCAAATTATTCTGTTTCACCAGCTACCCTGACCGCTGCTTGTTGTTTATAACAAAGAGATTACATTAAATGCACCAGATGTTTTGGAAATCCCATGCCTCTCATTATATACCATTGTTTATGGTGTTGCACACAAACAAATGCCTAGCTGTAGTCTATAAAACAAGTATGAAGATCTATCTTGTATTCTCTACACTTCTCTAGGATGATTCTCATATTGAAAATAATTGTCTCTTGTTCCTCTGCCATGTCTAAAACCCGCTGGTGTTTCTTTCAGCTCACACCACGCTCCCAATTTCTGCTTCTCTAGAGGTTTTGTAAAACTTATCGTTTTGAGTTTCAGTAATTTTTGAAATCAAAATATAATTTATATATTCTAGCGTCACAATCTGTCATAGTAACATTTTCCTCAATGTCAGTTTGTAATTTAAAGATGACATTTATATTATCAGAATACTACTATATTTATATTTTGCACTGAAATTATGTATTTTTTTCTATTATTTTAGATTTGCTGTGCCGTGTCAGGGGACAGTACGGAGTTATGTAAGAACAGGAAGTTCTGACGTTTGAAGAAATCAACCAATGAAAGCCGAGCTGGGTGACCAGTCAAAAGATGGAGGTTTATTTGAAGATTGTTTACGGCAAGAAAAAAATGGGATTTCGGTAAAAGAGTATAGCAGAGTGGCATTTAATGTACAATCAACGAGGAGCTTTCTTACAGAATGACAGATTCAGCTTTATTAGGACCTTACAGAGCAACTCGTTTGGTATGTTTTTCAAAAACACTATCATAACATTGGTTGTATTTTAAATACTATTTAACAGTTGAGTTGAATTCGATATCTTCAAATAATTTAAATATGAAATAAATCATTTTATAAATTGGCTCTACTCCGATTGATCCAGGCCCAGAGGTTCCCCCAGCTGATATCCAGCCTTTAGAAATGGATATCAACTGTGAGATACCATCCAAAGAGGAAATTAGGAAAGCTATAAATCTTCTTAAGGAAGGAAAGGCGTCAGGCCCAGATGGTATCCCAGCTGAAGCCATCAGGACCAACATAAACACATCAACAGAATTGCTACATAGATTATTCAGTAAAGTCTGGGAGACCGAAGAAATACCAGTAGACTGGAGAGAAGGATATCTTGTGAAACTGCCCAAAAAAGGTGATCTACAGGAGTGTGAAAACTATAGAGTATAGAGGAATTATGTTGCTGTCAGTTCCTGGAAAAATATTAAGTAGAATTATTTTGGAAAGATTAAAAGATACTATTGATAAAATTAAAATGCTAAGAGATGAGCAGGCAGGTTTTCGGTCAAACAGATCCTGTACTGATCAGATAGTAACATTACGTATTATAATAGAGCAAAGCATTGAACTGAACTCACCACTTTACATTGGATTCATAGACTATGAAAAAGCATTTGACTGCATTGATAGGGAATCTCTCTGGAAATTGATGGAGCGCTATGGAATCCCACAGAAAATTATCAACTTAGTAAAGGCAACATATAAAGACATGAAATGTCCAGTTCTTTATGAGGGAAAGCTAACAGATGCATTTGAAATAAAAACAGGTGTGCAACAGGGATGTCTTTTGTCGCCTCTCTTATTTTTACTGGCAATAGACTGGACTATGAAAACAGTAACTGCTAACACCAAGAATGGAATTCAGTGGACCCCTACAAAACAGCTTGATGATCTGGACTTCGCTGATGATATTGCTCTTCTGTCCCATTCACAGAATCAGATACAAGATAAATTAAATATACTTAATGCGAGATCACAGCAGCTTGGTCTGAAAATCCATAAAGAAAAGACAAAGATAATGAGAATAAATCAGGCAAATAGTAATGTGGTTTCTCTTAATGGCACCCCACTCCAAGACGTGGAGTCGTACACCTATTTAGGCAGTAATGTAGATAAAGATGATGGAACTGATAGAGATATTAAAATTAGAATACAAAAGGCAAGAGGGGCTTTCATAGCCCTAGGGAATTTGTGAAGGTCAAAAGAAATACTAAACTAAAAATTTTTAATTCTAATGTCAAATCAGTACTATTGTATGGGGCAGAATAATGGAGAACAACCAAGGCAATTACTAATAAATTACAGACATTCATTAACTGGTGCCTGCACAGAATAGAGGGAATAAAATGGTATGATAGAATAACTAATGTAGAACTTTGGGAGAGAACTAAACAGGCTCCAGTGGATCAGGAGGTGAGGAAAAGACGCTGGCGTTGGATAGGGCACACACTGAGAAAACAGGAGAACAGCATAACTAGAATGTCTTTGCATTGGAACCCACAGGGGCATAGGAATAAAGGAAGGCCAAAAAACACATGGAGAAGAGAGCTGGAGAATGAGGTTAGAAAGATTGGGAGGACATGGGGAGAGCTCCATGCAATGGCGAAGGATAGAACGACTTGGCGTGAGTTGGTTGAGGGCCTATGCTGCATTGGGGAATAGAAAGGCAGAAGAAGAAGACTCCGATTGATGGATGAGTGATCCTGTTTAAAAATAAATCAAATCACAGCCAGAGATTCCCAGGAACTAAAAAACAGTTATACTAATCCTCATTTTTGGAGGAACTATGTGCTTTCTTCTTGCCGCACACATTTGGCAGCAATGGCAAGACAAAGTTACCTTATGAGTTTGATTTTGATTTGATTCAAGAACCGACATCACAGCACCCGGGGCATTCCCATAAGCGCTCCGTCTCCATCTTCAGCAGCCAGCGAAGAGTTCTGATACTAATGGTGCCAGTAGCTTTCTGATTAAATGTCCGTCTTGCCTTTCCTCTGAGCCTTGAGCTTCTGCCAGAACCTCTCGTCACCCCCAACTGCATCAATCTCACCAAACTGTGGTGATCCATCTGCTCCTCCGCATTGTACACGCTCTCCCACAAGGCACTAACCACGTCTGCCCTATCATGTAGCAGTATTCCACCAAGTTGTGCAGAGCCAGCCAGTCTGTCCGCCTGTTCATTTCCCAACACACCGGCGTGACCCGGTGAAAAAATCCAGACAATACTCCTCACTCGTGTCCTCCGCAGCGAAGCATGCCACTCTGCACGAAGCATACCTGTTCTGATCTTCCTCAGCATACTTTCTGAATCAGTTACAATTACAGTGTGTGTGTGTGTCGTGTTCTCTAGCCAGCGGAAAGCTGCAGTGACCGCCTCCACCTCCATTCTTAAGCTGGATGTTGTATCATATGCTAGGCTCTGCTGCACCAAACGTCGACCATTAACTTTTGCCAAAAAGCCCCAAGCACTTCTTTTGCCTCTTGACACTGAACCGTCTGTGTAAATGACCACATCCTCCGAGCGAGCATTATCTTGAATTAATTGCTGAATTTCCACCTCTGTGGCACCTGCTGGCCGTTATTCGGGGGATAGCCCCAAACAGAACTAAAATATACTTGCTTGAGAATTATTACTATAATTTTATTAAGTTACTGAAGAGTTCATTTAAAAAGGCAAGCTGATTACCATTACTCATCAGTCAGTGAGTCATCAGGACAGGATAGTCTACAACTAGATTAATGAAAAAATGATGTCCTGAAGTAAACTATTGGTGTATGACAGGACTATTTAACTTATTTTTCTTCTTATTCTGTTTTTCTTTCTCCCAAGAGAGCATAAGCCCTCAACCAACTCACGCATATTTGTTCTATCCCTCACCATTGCAGGGAGCTCTCCTCATGTCCTCCCGATCTTTCTAACTTCATTCTCCAGTTCTCTTCTCCATGTTTTTTTGTGTGCCTTCCTTTATTTCTATGCCCCTGTGGATTCCAATACAAAGACATTCTAGTTATGCTGTTCTGTTTTCTCTATGTGCCCTATCCAACGCCAGCGTCTTTTCCTCACCTCTTGGTCCACTGGAGCCTGTTTAGTTTTCTCCCAAAGCTCTACATTAGTTATTCTATCATACCATTTAATTCCCTCTATTCTGCACAGGCACCAGTTAATGAATGTATGTAATTTATTAGTAATTGCCTTAGTTGTTCTCCATGTTTCCGCCCCATACAAAAGTACCGATTTGACATTAGAATTAACAATTTTTAGTTTAGTATTACTTTTAATTTCTTTTGACCTCCACAAATTCCCTAGTGCTTTGGATGCTCCTCTTGCCTATTGTATTCTCATTTTAATATCTCTATCAGTTCCTCCATCTTTATCTTACTGCCCAAATAGGTGTATGACTCCACAACTTGGAGTGGGGTCTGTAGCCAGTAAAAATAAGAGAAGCGACAAAAGACATCCCTGTTGCACACCTGTTTTAATTTCAAATGTATCTGTTAGCTTTCCCTCATAAAGAACTCGACATTTCATGTCTTTAAATGTTGCCTTTACTAAGTTAATAATTTTCTGTGGGATTCCATAGTGACCCATCAATTTCCAGAGAGATTCCTTATCAATGCTGTCAAATGCTTTTTCATTGTCTATAAATCCAATGTAAAGTGATGAGTTCAGTTCACTGCTTTGCTCTATTATAATACGTAATGTGGCTATCTGGTCAGTACAGGATCTTTTTGACCAAAAGCCTGCCTGTTCATCTCTTAGCTTTTTATCAGTAGCATCTTTTTCAAAAATAATTCTACTTAATATTTTTTCAGGGACTGACAGCAACATAATTCCTCTATAGTTTTCACACTCCTGTAGATCACCTTTTTTTGGGCAGTTTCACAAGATATCCTTCTCTCCAGTCTGCTGGTATTTCTTTGATGTCTCAGACTTTACTAAATAATCTATGTAGCAGTTCTGTTAATGTGTTTATGTTGGCCCTGATGGCTTCAGCTGATATACCATCTGGGCCTGCCGCCTTTCCTTCCTTGAGAAGATTGATAGCTTTTCTAATTTCCTCTTTGGATGGTATCTCACAGTTGATACCCGTTTCCATTTCTTATGGCTGGATATCTGGGGGAACCTCTGGACCTGGTCTATTTAGAAGCATTTCAAAATATTCAACCAAAAGTGTCCATTTGATCTTTAGTGTTAGTAAGTACCTTTCCTTGACTATTTTTGATTGATCCAGTTGGCTGACTATATTTACCTACTAATTTCTTGTGTTACTGTAAAGTTCTCTGAGGTTTCCTTTTGCTGCTGCTGTCTCCGTTTCTTGTGCTAGATCATTTAGATATTTCACTTTATCTGCTCTTATACGCCTTCTAACTTCCTTATTGGCTTTTGTGTATTTATCCTGAGCTCTAGCTTTAGCAGCTCTAGTTTTGCTATTGTTTAAATCTGCCTTTTTACTTTTCCTATCTTCAGTCAGTTAAATGGTTTCTGGTGTTATCCACGCATTATGTTTCCGTTCTTTCTTGCCAAGAACTTCTACGCAAGATTCATTTCAGATTCCTTTGATCTGATCCCAGCAGACTTCTGTGCTGACATCTTCAGCTAACTGCTGTAACACCTGGTACTTATTAGAGACTAACTGAAAATCAACTTAGTTTACTCACAGTCTAAAATGCTGAAAATGGGAATCGTCGTGGGCCATTGGTCTGAGTCCAGGTATGGAAAGATTATTAATAACACACTAAAAGATATAAAACCAAACGAAAAGTATATTAGCAAGCTTCACAATATAACAAATACAAACAAAACTTGAACATTGCAGCTATTGAGCCTTCATCAGCACATACAAATCAAACAATACTACACAGAAACACAAAATCACTTAGCTGGTATCTCGAAGCAGCCGGGTCGGTTGTTTCTCAGCAGTTACAGACTTCTAGTTCAGTATGCTGGATGGGCTGGCGGCCCATTAAAATCTTGAAGTGTTGATGCTTGTATCAATGGTTTGCTAATGCGGTTTCAATATATTTATTAACACACTACAACTGAGAAACATTTTCAATGCGTAACTCTCATAAATTCTAAAACTTATGCCTAGGGCCTAGCCTACGGTAATATAAATCAGTGTTTCAAACCATTATAATGTTAAAGTGTACTACAGTCCTTGTAGTGATTAATTAATACTCACTTTTAATTGAAATACAACTTGCTGTTGGAATTATGAATAAAAGTTAGCAATTTCAGTTTAATTGTGTTATCATATTAATAAAGCAGATCTGTAAAATGGGTGTGTGTTGTGTGCTGATTCATGTGAGTTGTAACTTTGTAGGGAGACAGTGTGGTATGAATAGTGTTTTCGGAAGTCCATGGGAATGTCTAGTGACCAGTGTCAATAATTGGCACAGTGTTGACTTAAGCCAGGATATGTATGTCGGTTGAGTCAATATTGTTGGCTTGGCATGGGATGAATCAGTGGATTCGAGAAGTATTGGCCAGTGTGGGCTGACTATCATGACTTGGGCCGGATAGCTGTTGGCACACAGAAGAAGTATGGGGTGCGTGACAGCGTGCGTCCCATGTGCACGGGCCAGCTGACTAGGGGCAGGCAAGGGTATATACTGGGGTTGAGTAGACTGTTGAGCAGTGGCAGTTGAGAACTCAAACAGCTGAGAATGTTCGAGGGAAAGCACTCGCGAGTGCAGCCCAAGGAAGGGGAGTCCAGTTGACAGAGTCAGGTCAAGTGAGCTGGACTACTCAAGAGACACTGTTTTGGGTGACGACGCATGCAAGCGGGATGATCACCAGTGAAACAACACAGCAGAGATGCCAGCGATAGCTGTGTCCTGAAGAGGGCTCAGAGCCAGGAGTCCTACCGGTCATCGGAGTCCTTTGACGAGACTGATGTGCTGTGTGCACATGCTGGAGAACGAGTATTGGGGCGTTTCCAGTCAGCCGATTGGTCTGCTCCATATAGAGCAGCAGAAGTCCCGTTGATAGGAGAGATATCCTGTTCATCTGTACAGCGAGCCTGGAGTTGCGGGACGCCGTAGACCTAGAAATGTAGTGGCGGCGAGTATAAGTTGTCTGAGAGAGCATCGCTATACTTGAGGAGTAAGTGAAGGGAGGGCTATTCATTGCATGTTAGCCAGGACAGATGTCTGCATTGCTTAACTTGCATTGTTGTGTGTGTGAGGGCTTGTGAATACCCTCTGAGATTGTGACAAGACGTGTGCTTATATGGCGGACATTACGTCATTGAGTTTTCCTGCTAGTTGTGTGTGGGAGCGTGAACTGTACCCTTAGACACTAGGCCATGTGCTGGTTGCTGTGAACCGAAGTTTATAGCACACAACAATGTTCTGGAACACGTCTGAAGTCCAGAGGTTATTGAACAACCAGAACCGCTGGAGTTTACAACTGGTGAACATGAAGAAGAAGAAGAGGTTATGGGGGTCACTCATATTTTTGATGAACCTTTTAAAACAAATTTGTCAATCTGTTTCGATGTTAATAAACTCTTGTAAAGTGGGTAGCAAAAGTTGATCTGAGACTGAACAGTTTAGTGATTAATCAGTATGTCATGTCGCCTCAATAGATGTGATTCTGAAATACTATGCTCTTAATTATGGGAGGCTTCTTAACCTAAGCTGGTCTTGCTAGTCATGCTTACTATCACCATGGGCTGTGATTTTTAATGCCTTTCTTCAGCACAGTATAACACTATCCAATGGACAGATGGATGGGTGCTAGCAACCAACTTTACCTAATGCAATTACTACTTCAGCTCATGGGGAGCCCTACCACTTCACCCATTCATAGGGGTCTGTTAGAAATTAAAAAAAAAAAGTAATTTGTATTCCATTTCATAGTTATGCACCTAATAAGGAAAAGTTTGATAAATTAGCATTAGAATGTGGAAGTTGTCCCCTGTCTGATGTATACTGAGGTTTAAAGGTTGCAGTTACAGACTTCTAGTCCAATATGCTGGATGGACTAGCAGCCCATATAAATCTTGAAGTGTTTATTCTTGTATCAATGGTTTGCTAATCCGGTTTCAATATATAAATTGGAGTTCGTGGTTTCATTGCCTAAGCTATTGAGTTAAGAGCTTGGTGCAAAACTGGGAGCTGTGTATTCCACATGGGAGCCTTTCATCTGTGCCTGCACTGGTCTGTGTTGTGATGTTCAGAAAATTGCTGATTTGCAGTCTGGCTAAGTGCCTCATGCATTAATATCAGGTGTGTACTGCCATAATTTTGTGACTGACTAGTTTAGTCAGAGAACATTTTAAATTCTTGCAGTGACTATTGCTTTTGGCACCTCTAGCACTGGCTTTTGAATTTGCTGTGTGTGTATTTATGATTTTGCAGGAACTAATTAGGTCTGTGGCTTAGGCATTGCAAACGGGCTTCATTTTGCCGTGTTTAATCCCATCTGTGGACAATTTGTCTTGCGCATGTTTTGACAGTGGTACCGAGAGCTGACCGTTAAGAAAGCAAATGCAAACTACTGAAGATAAAATTTGCCTAGAAAAACCACAACAGCCAAAAAATGCTGGGGTTGGTTCTGCAGTGTCCTGTAAAGGATACGCAACTAACTTATTGATTGCTTGTTCACTTGTTTTCAAATGGGACAGTGAAGAGCATTTGTGTGTGATTTTTTTTCACTGGCACAGGAAGAGAAAAACTGAGGGGTGACTCGCAGAGAAATTGAAACCTTGACTAAGTGGGAATTAGAACATACAGCAAACTGGAAATATTTACCAGCTTTATATAAGCAAATAAGTAGAATTCTTAAGACACAATAAGAAGTAGGTGACTAGGCTACAACAAGCTAAGGACAGCAGATAATGTTGATTGTAACAAGATTGGCAGAATTACGGCTAAATATTTGACACAAATGTCAATTAAAAACTCAGTGTAGCAAGTATATTGCAGAATGTGGATGTTTGAGACCTTGCAGGACAAATGGGAAACAGTTGAAAATCTCAGGTGCGTCATCTGTTGGTGATGCATTTGGAATAGAAGACTGGCAGGTGGTGATCACTGAAGATCTTTGAGAGAGCCTGTATGTTAGTTGGTAAACTATATTCTTTTAGTATGTTTATAAACTAGTATATGTTTATCCTTATGTATGCTTTGTAATACCACAGTTAAAACTCACCAGTGAAATGTTAAACCTGGATGAGCATTTAAGTCGCGTTTTTCAGATTAAAGTAAAAATATTCGGTCAGATAATATCCTTTAGTTTCCAAAGATAGTTTAAAACTAATCCCTTTTGTTATTTCAGTGGAATGATGTTGTGTTAGCGTTTCGTCAATATTTGCCATGTGGCCGCCACAGACGGTATATGAAAACGTTTGACAATTGCTTCTCTGGGGCATCTGCTACTGAATGGCTTCTGCAGTACCTGAAGACCAATGGGAACTTTGGTTTAGATATTTCCAGGTAAATTTTATGTTGTTCTCTGCCTTGTGCACATTTCTTGAAAAAAAAAGTTCCTCTTTAGTTCATTATGGCTTTGGGTGTGATTAAGCCAATAACGTTGAATTAAGAATCGACATCAGAGCACTCAGGACACCCCCATAAGTGCTCGTCCCCATCTTCGGCATCAAGCAAAGAGTTAAAATTCTGATGGTACCAGTAACTGTTTGATTGTATGTCCGTCTCACCTTCCCCTGAGTGTCGAGTATCGGCCAAATCCCCTTGCAACTCCTCGCAGCGCCATTCTCCTCAGACTGTAATGATCTATTTATGCCTCCTCACTGTTCAATCGCTCCTAAAGAGCCCTCACAAAATCCAGCTTGTCATACATCAGTTCACCACCAAGTAGTGCAGAACCGGCCAGACTGTCTGCCTGCTAATTTCCCAACACACCGACATAACCTGGAGAAAATATCCAAAGGATGCTAACTACCATTATTCTCCTCTTGACTGGCTTTATAAGGGACAGTCCTGCAGGATATTTGTTATTCAGATTGTGTACTTGATAACTATTTTACAATGGGAAAAAGAGTGTTAGAGGGTGGGGGGTGGGCTTTTTTGCTTCAGCCCCATCGTAGTTGTTACTTTAAAGTAATAAATGAGACTGAAGGAGTTGAAATAACAGGAATATTCAACATTAAGTTTTCTTTCACAGTTGGGATAGAGTGAGTGATATACTGGATAGGTCACAATTGTAAAAGAAAGCAACACAGTGTATATAATTACCAGTAAATGTATGGTGAACTGCTAAGATCATAAGTTAAGAAAAGTATGATAGTATATGGAGTCACCAGTAAATCTCTGGTAAGCTGACACTTGATTCATGGTCGGCCATTAAAGTAGAAACTAAGGCGTTGCGGGTCCGACTCGTAAGCCAGCATACCGCTATCAAAACCCACTGCAGGCTGCGTGGATTTTTGTCGTAGTATGGGACGTCGCAGGTCGACCCAGCCTAAAATGGGTACCAGGATGGGCTGTCCTGGGAAAGTAAAGACAGCCGGCGTAATGCTGACCACATTACCCATAGAGTGCTGATGGTCTGTAAAAATATGGGACGCTCTGCCCATATGCCCGATGCGCCGAAAGGCGTGAAAAGGGAACTTTACTTTTTTTAAATATTCATTATAATTATCTATGAATCTAAAGTTTTCATCGTTTTATATATATATATATATATATATATATATATATATATATATATATATATAATACGTTTGCTTTACAGTTTATTTCTAATTTAAAGTCCATATGTTTATCAGCATATAATTATCTAATTAAATATACTGATCTATATTTGTTTAACACAGGGAGAAAGCAACCTCCTTGTTGAATAAGTTGTACAGAGCTGGCATTTTTGAGGAAGTGAGAGTCTCCAAGACTATGCATCACAAGCAAGAAGTTCGTGAAAATAGACTGTACAAGTAAGTCGTACTCTGGTACACACGCAGGCAACATAGCAAACAAACATATCTAACTACACAGGGTTGAAAGGGAGAGAATTAATGACAGAAAATTTTTACATTAATCAAAATGGCTGAATGATAGAGAATAAAATTCAATTTGGGTTTTATTGGTGGGGGGGGGGGGGGGGGGGGGGGGGGGCAGAATATAAAGGTAATGATACATAGATACAGTATCATCATCCTGTTGTGCTTTTGTATGTATGTCACATAGTGCTGACAGTCTAGTGCTCCATTCCATTCTGTCCTGTCCAATCCTTTCAATATCATAGATGGAATCCAGTCCAGCACCTCTGGCCTCTCTCAGTGGCTTATCTTAATGTTTTTCTGAGATGTCTCTTGGAGGTATCATCATGTGCCCTGCCAACTGGCGTAAGTGCTCATACGTCTCCCCAGATCACGATCCCTGGTTGCCTGGAACAGCTCTCTTGATGATATCACTCCATGCCATCGTTTCAGCCCATCCAGCATCATGGAGGCATAAGGGCAGTTTAATTAGGCCCTAAGTTTATGCATTGCTATTCATTAAATATATTACTCTTATTACACTACTTACCATTGTGTCTGTAGAAAGGTTTTCAAGGCATGGATGATGTGTTTTAGCTAGCTGCTTGCTATGAGGGCTGATGGTTCTATAATTTCTTACTGTGATATTGTTCTTTAAGTGGATTTTGTAGGATTTTACTGCCGTTCCAAATATTTTAAAATTAGCCTTCATATACTATTTTTTGTCCCCAAGGTAGGGCAGTAGCACAACCAGCTCCAGATATAAGGCCGTACGGCTCAAACGGAAATTCCCATTTCTTTTGTGAGGCTGGCGTGGCCGGTGGTAACTTATCCAGTAGATTTATACACAAATTCAACTACTATTTAAATATTTTGCAACAAGTTATTGAATAAATTATCACTTTGAAGATAAATATTTTCTAATAGCCCATTTATTTATCTTTGAAACCAACCGGCCACGCCACCCTCACAAAAATGAGAATTCCTGTTTGAGCTGTGCTGCCTTATATCTGGAGCTGGCTGTGGACAGTAGCAACATAGTGAGGCTTCCATTGATGTCATGTAAAAACCTGGTGCTTTGCCTCAGGCTTTCCTTAGAAATCATGTGCTGCATATGACTTGTAGTGCCACTCTTCTTTTTATTATACTGCCTTTATTCATCACATGATTGCCTTCAGGAATCCTTTAGATACAGAGTATTTCTATTCTGGATGACTGTTTTAAGCTAACATTGTCATTCTGGATTCCGCCCAGTGATTGCACCTAAGCAGGCTTCATGATACATGATGATGATACATGTGTTGTCACACAGTGCAACTTTTGTTTACCTGCATGTTAAAGACTTTGTTTTGAAAGTTCAGCGGTGGGCGGATCAGCTATCTAGCTTCCTTGAATTTCTCCAGTTACCACAGCAAACAATGGGTTTGCAATGTAAAGGTTTTTTTGTTTGCTTTTTAAAAATATTCTGTGTAAGTTGGTTTTCATTTCTGTAATGTTGTTCTTAATGCTGTTTAATTTCTTTGCATGTGGTAGTTGAAACAAATGAATTCTGGTCAGGTTGCCAAACCGTTTTAACTATTCACTTTTTAATTGTATGGTTTGTTTTAAGTGTTAGCCTTTGAAATAATATATTCATTTTTTAATTGTACCTTTTCTTCTTACTCCATACATTGAGCTTGGTCAAGAGCCATAAATTTCATTATCTGTGTGATGACAGAACAAGTAAAAAATCTATCAACAGTTAAAAATGAAGAAAATTTTTTTTTTTTTAAATGGGCTGAATAAGCTTTATATTCTCACTTTCCTCTGTGGCTTTTGGGGCCTCATTGGGGGGGGGGGGGGGGCAAGGACAGACCCACTGCCTTCCTGACAAGCATGTTACAGGAGTTTAGGGATTTCCTTTCAAGCCTGAGTGCATCTGCCTGATGGGGCAGGGAGCCAACAGCCTGCATTCAAATAAGCCAAATCTGTGAAATGTATGTGCACGCAAAGCTCAAGTTCTGCAATAAGACTCAAGTCCAGAAGTGGATGAACAGTCAGAACTTTCTGCTGAAGATTGTCACTGATGTTACAGAGTTTGTGCACTGTGCTGATGTACCCCTTGTGTGGTCTAAAGGTGGAGCCAGGAGCACATATAACTTTGGGTTCTACATTAAAACCTGATAAACACAATCTCACTTAAGAAGACCACTTTATTGTGACCAAAATGTTGGTCCCAGCAAGGATGTAGTCCCTGCTTAGCGCACATTAAAAAAAAAAAAAAATTTTTTTGGGGGGGTTCTTTGAAATCAGGTAAATGAGGGTTTGCTGTATACCACCGAGGAATCACTTTCTCTGAGATTATCTACCAGTTCAGTGCTCCAGATTTGAAAACACTTGCCAGGTCTTCACCTGGTACCCATTCAAGGCTACGCCGACCTGGGAGCCAAGGTCATTTTTCACGAAAACTCCGGTAAAATCAGGACCTGAACCCATAACCTTCTGATCCTCAGGCGAGCGCTATAATCAAAAAAATTATTTGTATTTCATACATGTTATTTGTACATATGGATGTGAGTCGTGGACTATCTCTCAGTCCTTAAGAAAGAGAATAGGGGCTTTTGAGCTAAAATGCTATAGAAAGATTATCAGAATTTCTTGGACAAATGATTTGATTTGATTTAAGAACCGACATCACAGCACCCGGGGCATTCCCATAAGCGCTCTGTCTCCATCTTCAGCAGCCAGCGAAGAGTTCCGATACCAATGGTGCCAGTAGCTTTCTGATTAAATGTCCGTCTTGCCTTTCCTCTGAGCCTTGAGCTTCTGCCAGAACCTCTCGTCACCCCCAACTGCATCAATCTCACCAAACTGTGGTGATCCATCTGCTCCTCCGCATTGTACACGCTCTCCCACAAGGCACTAACCACGTCTGCCCTATCATGTAGCAGTATTCCACCAAGTTGTGCAGAGCCAGCCAGTCTGTCCGCCTGTTTATTTCTCAACACACCAGCGTGACCCGGTGAAAAAATCCAGACAATACTCCTCACTCGTGTCCTCCGCAGCGAAGCATTCCACTCTGCATGAAGCATACCTGTTCTGATCTTCCTCAGCATGCTTTCTGAATCAGTTACAATTACAATGTGTGTGTGTGTCGTGTTCTCTAGCCAGTGGAAAGCTGCAGTGACCGCCTCCACCTCCATTCTTAAGCTGGATGTTGTGGTATCATATACTAGGCTCTGCTGCACCAAACGTCGACCATTAACTTTTGCTAAAAAGCCCCAAGCACTTCTTTTGCCTCCTGACACTGAACCGTCTGTGTAAATGATCAAATCCTCTGAGCAAGCATTATCTTGAATTAATTGCTGAATTTCCACCTCTGTGGCACCTGCTGGCCAGTCTCTGCATTCCCGGCTCAGCGTGATTATGACTCTACACAAGTCTGACTGCTCAGGTGGCACTTTGACCCACTCCTCTCCTCGCCCAATGTTCTCAAGGATGCAAACCTGTCTTGGACAAAGAAGATGAGAAATACTGACATCTTAAAAGATCAAGGGAGATTGGCTAATAAACAGCATCCTTTCTCAAAAACTGAAATATTTTGGTCATATAAAGCGCCACGACGGATTGGAAAAAATTATAGCAGAAGGCATGGTACCAGGAAGGAGAGGCAGGGGCCGACCGAAACGAAGATGGGCACAGGATATAAATGACTCCTTGAGTGTGAAATTGCATGAGGCCGGAGAACTGGCGAGAGACAGTTTCTTTCAGGCAGACTGTGATGAGAGCAAGGTTCTGCTAAGGACCTGCTACATGATGATGATGATGACATGTTATTTGTAATATACTGTTTTTGTTTCCAGGTTTTCACCGATTTCTCCTTCTAAAATGAAAATAACACGTCTGCCGTTAGCACCAAGAAATGATCTTGGTATTAATCGTCCCTTACCAAAGTTTAAATCATCTCAGAGTAAAGAAGACACACACGTGCCATCAAAACAGAAAGCTGAAAGTGAACTAGATGTTCCTAACAGAAAGCAGTCTAAGCTCATCAGAAAAATTTCACTGAAAAGAGACAAGAAAGAAACTGTAGATAAAGATGACGAAGAGAATTATACTCAGTGTCATCTGGTTGCAAGAGTTCTTACAACAAAAGAGATCAAGGACACATGGAAGGCAGCTTTCATTCTTAGGTAATTCTTTTTTTTTTTTTTTTTCAAATTCTTATCTTTGTAACCTTGTTTATTGGCCAGAAATTGAGTCTTATGTTAAAGTTTTTTCTGTGTATATTATATGTTAAAAGATGTATGAATCAATTAATGTATTATATGTTAAAAGATGTATGATGAAACTATGTATTATAAATTATATATTAAATATTATTATATATTGTTCCAGAACTTGAGTTTTTGCATGCACATCCAGTTTACACAACTGGCTTATTTGTTTGTATATATTTTAGAAATAGCGAACATTTTCCCTAGATTTATTACAACCGCTACAGTTTACTGTAATTAGAAATATAGACATTCCAGTGCTTGTATTGAATACTTTGATGCTACTGTTAATGTTTATTACTTGATGTGTGAATGAAATAATGTAAGAATGGAGAGAGACCTCGAGAGGGCAGAATGTTAGACATGCCTGCGTGCCCAATTTCTAACCATTTGAAAATAAAGTTTGTTGGTTCTTCACCTCTCAGGCAAGATGCTCTCTGGCTTCGATGGAAACACCCCTAATTAGTTACCTTTTACAGCATGCTTGTCAGGGGGCGGCAAATCTAGAATGAGTTAGGGGTAGCCACAGAATGCACACTGGGAAAGCTGAGGTTAGCATACAGAATATTAGACGCACCTGCATGCTTAATTCCCAAACCTTTGGAAAGAAAGTTAGTTAGCTTGTTTCTGCATTAACTAGTAAGATAAAAAGCAATTAGTTTTAAATTTTATTGTAGGTGCAAGCAAGTTCTTGGAGTGGCCAACTTAGGTGATGTCATCAGCACCGATCTAGTCGATGGTTATAATGTCATGCATAACTGCATCTATCTAAATAAGAGCGGTGTGGTGACCAACATAGATACCAAGGAACAGCTTCCCCACTGGGTCTTGTCTGCCATGAAATGCTTGGCTCGTTGTAAGTATCACATTTTCTTTACCCACCTCTCACTTGTTGTCTGTTTTTTTTGGGGGGGGGGGGGGGGGGGGGGTCATGTAATAGTGCGAAAATTGTATAAATTGGTATCACCGCAGATGGGACAAGAACAAGATGTTGTATCTAGTTTGGTAAGTATGGAATGTGTGTTTGTTTTCATATTCACTAATAATAAGAGTGAGCTAAATTAATATCTCGAGAACCCCATTTTAATATCTTAATTTTAAAAAAAATTTAAACCCTCCATGGAACATTGAATTGGGATATTTTATTCGTTGTGCTGCTAGTTTAAAAAAAATTTTGTGCAGTAAAACTTTGATTGCGGCGTCCGCGGCTAAGGCGTTGCGAGTCCGACTCGTGAGCCAGCATACCGCGATCGAAACCCACTGCAGGCTACGTGGATTTTTGTTGTGGTATGGGACGTCGCAGGTCGACCCAGCCTAAAATGGGTACTAGGATGGGCTGTCCTGGGAAAGTAAAGACAGCCGGCGTAATGCTGACCACATTACCCACAGAGTGCTGATGGTCTGTAAAAATATGGAACGCTCTGCCCATATGCCTGATGCGCCGAAAGGCGTGAAAAGGGATCTTTACTTTACTTTACTTCTTAAAACTTTGATTAACCATCATTGTCTAAAAAAAAATTATGTGAGTATCATCAACAGACAGACATCTTTAAAACTGTCCATGGGTTACTTTGACACCCTACTGTATAAAGCTGGAAGCAACTACTGTATGGTGGACGGTGGTGAAACTAAATAATTGTCAGTGGTGGAGGAGTTGAACATGATCTGGCACACCACAAACCCGCCACGAAGTAGTCGCTGTTGTGTTACATACTGGTTTCAGTCATGACAGAGTAACCTATGTGTTTGATTGAATGAATTGTTTCATATTGCCCTGATTAACTTTTCGACATAACATTATGATAGTAGTGTTCTGTATTTATAAGCTGTGTTTTGATTTTGTTGCTTGTATGTAGGCCCTAAAAAATAAGGCCTAGTCTCTTTGTTTTTATTGTTCTGTAAAAGTGTTAAAATTCATGAAAAGAGGAAACTATCCCATGCCTGCAGTGAATTCATGTTACTGTTGTCCCTCTATTAAGCTATCCGTCAAAGTCCTGGTCCAGACGGTGACGGTTAATCAAAGTTTTACTGTAATGCTTTAGACTTAGATGAACCATGAAATCTGATTATTAAAGAAGTGTGTTAAATTTTGAAGAAAAAAGTAGTTCTAGTCAAATAAAATGATGAACTACTAAGGGGAAACATTGTGAAATAAGCAGATGTAACTGTAGTCAGGCGGAACAATATCTTGAGGCCTTGGAGATGTGGTTTTACAGAAGAATCCTTAGAATTCCATGGACAGCTAAGAAGAGTAACCTAGATGTTTTGAAAGAGGCAGGTACTCGAAAAAAAAGTTATCACAAACATCAGAAAGAGACAGCCGTAATTTTTTGGTCATATTATGAGAAGAAGCAAAATGGAACATGCTGTGACCACTGGAAAGATTTGTGGAAAGCGAGACAGAGGAAGTCAGCGTGAGAAAATTGTTTGCAGCCTTTTGTCTTGGTATAGAGGGATGTTAACACATGAACTGATACACGCAGTTTGGAACGCAGATTTTGGAAAAGCATGATCGCCCATGCTAGTCGGCAAGGTACTTGATGATGATGAGGAACTGTAATCAGTTAATTGTACAAATTACTGGTCTATATCAGGTATGGTCAACCTTTGTTTAGGGTCCACGAACCAAGTGAACATGATCAACCTGGTCATGGGGCACATAGAAAACATCTGTTATAAACGTCAGAAGCCCCAGGATTAATGGCAGCATGGTATTTTGTGGGATAATCTTGCAAAAAATATTGTTTCATAACAGATATATGTTGGACAAAAGCTGACAGTTTTTAGTTGTATTTTATCAGGGCCAGAGCCTCCAGAACCAGGGTTGCCTAACTATCCAGGATTTGAGAAAGATGTGTTTGGTGTCGTTAAGGACTATTTTCTAGGACAAGACCAGCCGCTGATACCCTACAGTCTTTATGACACCGTTACAAATGTGTTTGGTGAGCTGAATTATGTTTGTTTTATATTGTAACATAAAGCACTTCAGTACCATAGCTAGGAGGAGCTAGGTTCTGGGGGCCCCATTTTGGGAAAAACAAGAATAGACCCACTGCCTCCCCAACAAGCATGTTGTAAGAGTAGACTAACAGGGGGCTTCTTACAAAGTCAGAGTGCATCTGCCGAAGAGACAAGGAACTAGCAATCTGCATACAATTAAGTTAGATCTGTTAAATAGATGTGCACGCAACATTAAGGTTCTGAAACAAGACTAAAGTCCAGTGGTGGACAACAGCCCGAACTTTCCGCTGTTGTTTAAAGCCAGTGAATGTGAAGAAAAATAGTTGTTTTCTTTCTGAATAAAGCCTAACAGAAATTTAGAGACACCACAAAACATTTATGTTTTTCCAGGACATAGCGTTCCATTGACCTATAAAAAGGGATGTGAATCACAACTTCTGGCAGTGGTGAGTGGGACTAGCAAGACCATCTCAAGTTAAGGAGAATCTTCCACAATGAGATTTCATGATCGTTGTTGGGGGCTCGGTACAAAATGCCCTGGACCATGTTTTATGGAGGTGGCACATCAGGAAAGGAATGAGAATGAAGGAAGAAATTATAGCAGGAAGGATTAAATCTGAGAAGAAACAGACTAAACACAAATGTTGACAATTGTCCTGAAATCCCATGCTATAATGCATTTGACAGGTTTCTTCTCAGACACGTTTCTTCTCAATGCTCAGACTACGATGGCTCAGGTGGCTGGGTCACACTTGGAGAATTGAGGATGGCAGAGTCCCTAAGGGGATCCTCTGTGGTGAATTAAAGACGAGTAGAAGATGTCGAGGCTGATCTCTACTGCGAAATAAAGATGTGTGGGAGCATGACATGAATGATACAGGTATTGAGGGGACTCGGTACAAAATGCCATGGACCATGTTTTAAGGAGGGGCACATCAGGAAGGGAATGAGAATGAAGGAAGAAATGATAGCAGAAAGGATGAAATCTGAAAAGAAACAGACTAAACACAAATATTGGCTACCCTCTGAATAACGGCCCCAAATTATATAGGCTAAGAAAATACCCTAACAGGGCTTCAGTCGTATGTAAATTGCGGACCTCTTTCGGGTGACTATATCGCCACCGCCGAGAGTATCCCCCACGCGGCGCATAGCAAATAAAATGGAGGAAGCTGCAGGAAATGTGGTAGCTGCTGCTCATGAGTCCCAGCCATCGAGTTTAAACCCCCCCCCCCCTGTGTGGCGCGTTTGAAACTCGGCGGAAGCTTTTCTGCGGTATGCGGTATAGTTGCCAGAAAGAGGTCCACAATTTACACATGACTGAGGCCCTGTAAGGCTATTTTCTTAGCCTCGATAATTTGTGACCGTTATTCGGAGGACAGCCCAAATGTTGACAACAGCTGTCCTGAAATCCCATGCTATAATTGTGGAAGACTTGTGTTAATGCTGGCGGATTTTGCTAGTCACCCGCGCCAGGGGCTGTGAGTCCCATGGCTCCTCATAGCGTAGTATAACACTGTCGTATGGAAAGGTGCTAGTCAATCTCAGACAACACAATTGATCCAACCAAGGCAACACCTGGCCGGACACTCCCTCAATCATCATCAATCAGCAGGTTCTTTACAGAATGTCGCTGTCATCACAGTGCTGTCATCACAGCACATCTGAAAGTTTATCATTCTCTAGCCATTTGTCCAACACTGTGTGCTTTCATAGCCACTGCATCTTCAAAATCTTAAGTCCATCTTCACAGCCATCTGCATGCGCCTCATTTTCCTAAAACTGTACCCTCTGACCGTTCTTTGTTATTCATTGTCTTATGCAACTGCATCTATCCCAGAGCTCTATGGAGGCAAGGACACTCCTAAAGCAGTCTCTAAAGATGAGAATTGGAGAGACAATTCAAATGACCATCCAGAGCATAAAAGCATAGTTAGGCTTGATAAAAACGAGCAGACCAGAATTTTTACTCCGAATGAGACATTGTAAATTCAGAGCTTTTGTTGTTCTCTGTATTGGTCTCACTGACCACCACATGCAGATATGGAGTACAAAATCAGGTTCTAGAGCTAGTCTTACAAGATTTCCAGAATTTGCCAGTTAATATGGTTTAAATCAGATATTCTTAAAGACAAAATCTGGAATACAGATAAAAACCATAAGTGGCTATCCTATACTGTTTCTGTCCTATATTCATGCTGGAATAATGCATAGAAAAAATAGGGAACATTTTGCATTTACCAGCCATGACCTGAACAGCTCTGATAATCTTTCCACTCCTGTGTTTCCACAGAAATAACACCTAAAATTTAAATAAAACCCAGCATGATCTTTCAGGATGCTTGTAAAATAAGTCATGGCTGAGATTATCAACCAGACAGATTTTGTCTGTTGAAGCACATGACCACTGTATTGAATTATAGAGTTATAAGTTTAACAGATAAATAATAATTTTGACATTATCATGACTCTATAATGTTATTGAATTATAGAGTAATAATTTTAACAAATAAATAATAATTTTGACATTATCATGACTCTATAATGTTATTGAATTATAATTATTTTAATAAATAAATAATAATTTTGACATTATCAGGACTCTATAATGTTATTGAATTAAAGAGTAATAATTTTAACAAATAAATAATAATTTTGACATTATCATGACTCTATAATGTTATTTAATTATAGAGTAATAATTTTAACAAATAAATAATAATTTTGACATTATCATGACTATAATGTTATTGAATTATAGAGTAATAATTTTGACATTAATGCTTGAATAAATGCAGTTTTGTACTTGAATAAATGTCGGTTTTTGTACCCAGAAAAAAAAGCCTTGTCTTATGAAGAAACAGTTAGACCCAGTTTTATTTTCTTGGAAACATGGTACCTAGATTTAGAAAGTGGCCATCTGATATGTGAAAATTTTGTAATATTTAGTAAATCATCATAGCCATACAACATGTTGTTTATACCATTAATGGTTGTATTTACATCACTCTGATTGTTTCAGTCATGGCAGGGAACAGCCAGCTGCGCCACTCATCGCCTCGTAGTTACAACGAGTCGGGTATTCCCAGCACACTGTGGTCATCAGTGTCCCTAGAGAACATCATCCTGAACCTCACAAAGAAGTACTGCCTACTGGACAACACAGGGAATCAACATGGAAGCACTAGAGATCTGCAGGACTCCACCAGCTGGTTTGGGACCAGGGAGGATTTACGGTTTGCAGAATATGACAACCACAATTCTGGAAACTGCCATCAAAGTGCCATTCTCCACAGTAAAAGAATGGACATGCTTGGGCAAAACCACACTGAGGAAAATGCTGTTTCTGTAGAGCAGTCTTATGGCTTGACCGCACAAGAATCTTGTAAATCTGCTTCCATTTCTCAACATAATAGTGGGTCTATTCCTCTGTTTACAACCACACAGTCTGCCACAGAAGCCAGTCAGCTTTCTGATCATTGGCTGTCTGGAATTAACAGAAAGTATGGATCTGTGCCCAATCTAAAGGTTTCCCGCTACGAGACAGCTTTCGGCCCAGACAACAAAACTGTCACCCGAGTCTTTTATCAGAATGGAATGACTACAGACTATGGTCATGATGAAGAAGAGAGTTCATTTCTGAAAGACAAAAATAATACTGACAAAGCAAAGTCGGCAGTCTGTCTTTATGATGACAGACAGTTAGAGAAAGACAGTAGCTTCACTGAGAAACCTGTAGCAAGAAGCAAGTCATTTGTTAATGTTAATAAATGTATGAGAAGTGAGTCAGACGAACATGCTAGAGTACCACACAAAAATTGTTATGCTCGCAGTTTAAGTTTTAATGGAAACAATGGTTTCGGTCTAAAGCAAAACCAAAATAACCACAGCAGCCCAGGAAATTATAATAGAGTGGAATCTGAGGCTGAAAGAAGACCTTGCTCCAGTTCCCAGCAGTCAGAAAATCATGATTCCTCTTACCAGCAGGCTGTGAATCTTGTGGACATTGATCACATAGAAGTTGCATCATCTGTACAAAATACTTCAGCTTTTGTAATAATGTCAGCTTCTACAGCACAAGACAAACATCCAAGTGAAAGCCAGACTTCAGCATCTCATTCTGAGGTCAGCATCAGTCAGTGTCAGTCTCATTCTAGTCAAACAAGGACCTCAGTTGCTTCATCATCATCTTATCCCATTGTGAATGAAGGTATCCACCCATCACCTACAAAACAACCAGCAGTTGCCTATGACCTTGAACGTAACTGTGGTGCTTTTTCTGAGGACCATTTTCCTTCTTCTAAAGCAACAAAGAGTCCATTTTCATTACCCACACTTGACCGCTGTCAATCTCAAAAACTGTTATATGATCATGTGCCTTCTGTTATAGGCAGCATATATTGTCAAGATGATAGGTCATTTCATCAGAAACAAGAAACAGAATATAGTGTTGTTCTAGATGCTTCTAAGAAAAAGTCAGCTGTCAGTCGGACAAACCTGGTCTCAAAGAACAGTTCACAGTCATGCATAAACCTCGCTTCCCCGCACAATGTGTTATCTCATAATGAAGTTCAAACAGCTATAGAAGTAGCAAATAGAATGACATCTACGCCATATTTACCTCAGTGTGATGATACAACTGCTGCAAAAGAAGGCTTCATTTCAAGTCTGAGTTTGTCTCGCATTACGCCATTTTACAGCAGAAACTCACACAGTCATAGAAGAGACAACCAGCATTCATTTATTAGCTGTAAGTTATGGTTTTTGTTGTTGTTGTATCTGCACAAATCTTTAACACTTTCTCAAAAACTGGAAATTCTTAAAAACAAAAAAACAAAACAAAAAACACTTAACATGCATCACAGGATCACCAGAATATCTTGTAAAGCGGTTCTCTAACTTTTTTTTTTTAAACAGCGACACCCTTGCAGAAAGAAATGTGCTGCACACCTATCCTTAAAGCGGTTTGGATACATAGAAAAGATTTGGGGGGGGGGGGGGGATGTGCACACTGAATGTTCAGTTGTTTTTAATGTGATGAATGAAACTATTTGGAATAATTTTTCATTATTTCCTTTATGTTTATCCTCAAATCACTTGACCCAGTAAGTTTGTACCTTTATCTTCTTTTTTTTTTTTCAAGTGTATGTTGAGAATGCACTGCAGCCTTACCAATAGCATTATCTTCTGAATACACTGAATCCAGAACTTTCTTGGCTTCCTTCACAGTGTTTCTGTTTTAAACTGCTGTCTTCGCTGATCTCAAGCAGATTTGTGAACAATTCTTGATTTTTTCCCACAGCACTCAGTTTGAAAACCGCTGTAACAGAGGATTTTTTTAAATTTGCACATTATGTAGTACTTGCTTAATCTACCCTGCTTGCTTTTATGATGTTTCATCTCTAAGAAACAAAATAATTGTTTATTAAAATAACATTTTATACAATATAGCTAAAGGAACACTCATATTTGTCAGGGGAGACATTTGAGAACCATTTATAAAGAAATGCTGATGGAAAGTTCCATGCTAGATGAAGTAATAAGTGAAGGAATTTTAAATTTGGAATTCAAAGTGGATCTGAGAAAAAAAAAGGACTTATGGGGTGAGGAGTACAACAGGTACTGCTGGACAAGTCAGTTGTTCGCTGTGGGAGTCAGAGCATCAATATGCCCTGTATTCTATGTTGTCAATTCTTAAATCAGTAAAATAATAAATGGTCTCCTCGACTTATGAATTAGTTCTGCTCTGACCCAGAGGTTGTAAGTCAAACGGTTTGTTGAATTTATATTTTTCAGCACTATGCTAATTTAAACGGATTATAGAAATTGTACCTAAAACAAAAATTCAATCTATACATGTAAAATTATTGTGAAAAATACAGATGTACTCTGTTGTACACTTTTTATTCTGCCAGTCATTTGTGGAGAATGCGCCTCATTTTTAAACTTAGAGACCTAGCGATATTTAGCCCAATCTGGCAACACTTGCGCCAGGTAGTGGGAGGCCTGTTGTTCTAGACAGTCTACAAAACATGGTAGAGTCTCTCTCTCTCTCTGGCTCTTGTTGTACCGTTCCAGGACATCACACAAGCGATAAACACCCAGTGACACAAAGTGCCACTATGCGGATGAGGATCACCAGTGGAGGTCCCAGAAATCCCCTTCAGCCGTTAAGCCATATTTCAAGCCCGGCGATATTCAGGACCTCTGGCAAAAGCCAGGGTGGGGCTTCGAATAAGGAACAACTGCATCCTACATAGGGATGACTAACCTATGGTAGAGTAAAAGACTGACGTCTAGACCCTGCTGCACTCTAGGCTTCAGTTCTGGTAATTTTTTTTCACCTTACCAATATAATCTTTCTATATTTACTCTGAAGTGCAGATGTTTGTAAGCTGCCTAGGTCATATGTCAAGAAGAAAGTGTATAGCTCTTGTTTTCCTATGAAATAGGAGATGGTGCCAATAACAATAACCTTTACTTAGAAATTTGAAATGCTGGTTATCTTTCCTAGATCCTCAGACTAGACTGGCAGAAGATCGAGCAAAGAACTCTCTACAGATGATTACACTTCTGCTTCCACCAGCCAACAGACGCAAACTTCACTTTTTGTTCAAGATGATGATGAAAATGACCTTGAACCCCAATCTGTGTCTGGATCCATCACAGACAACTCGTAGTTTGGTATGCTAAAGATTTGTGATTCCCCTTGTTTGTTAAAAAAATAATCTGTTAGGTTAAGGGAAAAAAAAAGGTACAGCACGTCACAAAAATGCTTGGGTGAAAATATGTTACATGTAGCACCCCCCCCCCCCCTTTCCCTCCTGGATAAAGAGGGAGGGCAGGGTGACTGTCTTTTTTAGCTCAGTCAGCCAGGAAAATGTCTTATGTAGTACAGTCAGCATGGACTGTTTCGAACTGACACAGCAAGGAAACCATGACATCATAACCAATAATGATTGTTAATGTTACTGGTATGATTGGCATTGGAACTCTTCTAGTTGCTGAAGGTGAGGATGGAGGACCTATAGGAATGTCTTCAGTGCTGTAATGTCCATTATTGACTAAACTCAACTTTTGCTTTGTCATTATTTCATTAAATTAATTAATTGTGAATTTCTCACATTGTTTATATTATATAAATGGACATATATTGATTGGCACTCATAGGAAGAAGCAGAAAGATAGAAGGACATGCTAGACAATATAAAAGTTGAAAGCTCTAATCACCATTCCAGGTACTGAACCTGTCACCTCCAAACGATGACAGTGCCTTGCTACAGGAGCAAGAATGCTACGACACATGACCAACTAGACACCCCTAAAAAAGGTGTCTTCATTTTAGTGATCAGTACATCTCTTATCTATTTAAAATATTAAAGGTTTCTATGACTTCAAGGGTTCCCTGTCTGTTTAAAAAAAATTTGTTTTCACTTTGTTGCTTGTCAGGTTATTGGCACCTTCTACCCAGCTATAATTCGCTCCCCTGAAAGGTGCGAACTAGATGAAGTCGTACAGTTGCAGTTGGTATCGTTTATGTTAGACTGCTATGATGATATCTTCACGCCACCGTCAGGCATCAAAACTCAGGTCAGCGACAGGCTTAAGGCTTTGCAGCGACCACAGGTAATAGTTTCACTGTATTGTTCTCTAAAAGTAGTGTCATTTATCATTATCTTCAACCTGTGCATTTCCTGCAGCCCACAAGGGAAGCAGGGAAGAGAAATAGTAATCTACAGTGTATGTCACTGAGGGGGGTTGGTCTGACATTGGTTACTGCAGAAAACGTGAAGCCAATTGTGAACAAGTACAATATGTAAAAGCATGAATGGTTCTATCATGATTTGGGGGAGGGGGGATGCACCATTGGTAGAGGAAATACAGAGGTAGAAGATAATATCATTCTTTTGAATTATTAACAAACAGAATTGAACTATATGTGTGAAAAGAAGCTGCAGTGGCCTATTTAATTTTATCTTTGTTTTCAAGCATGGTAATCTGCACGTAGACAAGGACCAGACATCTATGATATTAATTCTATTTTGTCAATTTGGCAATCAAGATTTTTCTGGGGTTGAATATTGAATTAAGAATCATCATCATATAACTCGGGACACTCCCATAAGCGTTCCACCCTCATCTTCAGCAGCAAGCGAAGAGTTACAGTTCTGATAGCACCAGTACTATCTGATTGTATGTCTGCCTCGCCTTTCCATTGAGTGTTGAGGAAAGGTCAGATATCCTGGTAACTCCTCGCAGCGCCATTCTCCTCAGACTGTCTGTGCCTCTGTACTGTACACTCACTCCTAAAGGGCCCTCATAAAATCTAGCTTGTCATGCATCAGTTCACCTCCAAATGGTGTAGAACTGGCCAGTCTTACCTGCTCATTTCCCAGCACACCAGCATGACCAGAAGAAAATATCCAAAGGATGCCAACTACCCGGGACCTCTGATGTGATGCTTGCCACTCTGCAGGGAGCATGCCTGTCTCCACCTTGCTCACATGCCACAATCCTACAGAATACCTTTGGCAAGGTGTTAGATGAGATGATCGCTGTTAAACTACAACCGTTTTTTTTTTAATCGGAAGAGTTCCTGCAAAAAGGTTTGTGTAGTTACCAGCCATGGAAAGATACTTGGTTAAATGCAGCTACTTTTGCTTGTAGTTTTTTTTTGGGAAGCGAGGAAGACTGCTTATCTGATTCATATTGCTTTGGTCTAAAGTCACAAACTTTCACTTGTAAGACAGGATTTTATCTTTGCTAGTTTTTTGTTTATTTTTCTGTTTGTTTTGTTTACAAATAAAAGGAAAGGTAAACAGCGTCACAGAGAAATGGTTAATCAAATATATGACAATAAGATTCCATAAAATATAACTAGGGCAAAAAACAGTTCTAGCTAATGATAGTAAGGATTTAAAGAAAAAGATAGGCCTTGGGAAATGTTTTTGGTAAGAAGATTTAAAGTCATTTACTACATTTTTTAAAAGCATGCTAAAGCAGCTTTAATTTTATTACTACCTCTCAAGCAGGCATACACATGTAATTTTTGTCTATATTATAGAGTACATTTATAATTTTATATTTTAGATGTATAGCTGAAGTTGTATCTACATTATAGATGTACACCTGTAATTTGATCTATGTTACACAAAACTAAGCAAATTTTCTTGTGAAAACCATTTTACTGTTGGCTTTTGGTTGCTAGGGCTAAATCACAGGTGCAGTTGAAGGAAACAGGTCTGGCTAGAAACAGTTCATCCATGCAGTGTGCAGTCATTTTATTAAATACACAAGTATTTAAATGAAGCAATATTCCCACAGGTTGTATACTCACCAAAGCCAGAGCGTACGGTTAGATTTTGTCAACAAACAAGTGTAACAGACTTTGAGAATCAAAGAATATCCACATCTCACACTGCTCTAGAGACATTGCTAGAGGACATTATCTCCAATCAGGACATGAATATCAAGGAGAAAACCAAGAGGTTAAAGCAGGTATCTATTGCTTTTATGTTTATGTCTAGAGATCTGTATCTTGGTGTTAGTGTGACCGTACTATTTCTCCTTGTAGTAACTCTTGCCGACTTAGAATAGATACAACGCTTTACGATGAATAACGCAGAACGGCGCTCAGTTTCTGATACACTTTCTATCAGTTTATTCTCAGTTTCCGAAACACATTCTATCAGCCTATTCCTTTTGTTCTTCCACTTTTTTCAGGCACCAAGAGCCAACCTCTGGCTTTTGCTCGTTATCTCTCCAGCTCCAAATATCCCGTGCCGTCATCTGTTGCACGGGTTTTCAGTCCGGCTTGCTGTTAGCGTGGGCCGACAATGCAAAGCACATCAGCACAGTGATGATATATTAGTTTGAATGTAACTCATGAATAATGGAGAAAATCTGGATTTTTGAATCTAAAATGTTACGAATAAATTCCTTGAAAACCAAAGGTAGAGAAGTTGAGTTTAGAACTGATATCAGAACATTCTGAACTTTCCGAGAAGCACTTGGTCCTCATCTTCATCAACAGTCACAATTCTAATGGTACCAGTAGCTGTCTGATTGTATATCCACCTTGTCTTTGCCTTAAGTGTTGAGGGTTTACCAGATCCCATGGTCAGTCCCTCCTGCACAGTTCTCTTCAGTCTATGTGATCTGTTTTTACCTTTGCACTGTTCACTCACTCCCAAAGAACCCTGACATCTCGCTTGCCATGCAACAATTTACCACCAGGTGGTACAGAACATCCTGTCTGTTTCAACATACCTACATACCCTGGACAAAATATCAGAAGCAACTCGGGATCTCTGATGTGATGCTCGCATCTCTGCACGGAGCATACCTGTCTCCACCTTTTTCAGCTACAAATCCCAAAAATCCTGTTCAACTATATAACCATACAGCACAGTTATACTAGGGCACTAGAAATGTTTACGAAGTTACTTGTAGTCCAGTTTTGGTTGGTTGATGTCATGTTTGATTTATTAAGCTTTATAGCAATTGCACTGATGCTGTCCTCATTGACTGCCGTGTGTTATTTGTATTCCATTGATCTTGTCAGTTTCAGAGGATGTATCCAACAATTTACCACAAGCGTTTCCCAGATGCCGAGTCAGAAGCTAAAGTTCTAATGGTCAAAGTCAAACAGCCATTGATGACCAGGCCACTGAACAAGCTCAAGGGTCTGCGACTGTAACAGCATCTGACCATTTCTTGCTTACTTCTAAACACACTGTCGTTTCAATATTTTTTTTTTTTTTTTTACATTTTCAAAAAAAAAAGCGTAAAGAATGTTAATAATGTCTGTATGCTAACTTGAATTATGGGTGTTTTTCTTATTACTCATTTGTTGATGTTCAGGGCATATAGCCACGGAAGAGGCAATGGGTCACTTGAAGATAAACTGTTAACTCAGATAATGGGTTTTTTTTCTTGTTGCTCAGTTGTTGGTGTAGGAGGCAGATTCTATGGATATGACAATATGTCTCTTGGACTGCAAACAGCAAAGACAATACACACAATTTTAATAACAAAAATGATGGAAAATGACAATTTCCTTTGCAACACTAGCAGCTAAGGGTTTAGTTAATCAACTCAGAAGGGTCTTGATCAGTCATGTCAAGCTTGTTGAGCTCCTGAGGTGGAGATCAGCACACCTGTGGATCAGTCTGGAGTGCTGTAATGATAGTCCTCACTAATCATAACTAACAAGTATGCACAGAAGGTGACATTTACACTGTCAACCACCTTTTCCTACATGTTCCTTATCTAGCTATGCACAGAGGGTAATATTTACACTGTCAACCACCTTTTCCTACATGTTCCTTCTCTAACTATGCACAGAGGGTGACATTTACACTGTCAACCACCTTTTCATACATGTGCCTTCTCTAACTATGCACAGAGGGTAACATTTACACTGTCAACCACCTTTTCCTACATGAGCCTTCTCTAACTATGCACAGAGGGTAACATTTACACTGTCAACTACCTTTTCCTACATGTGCCTTGCCTAACTATGCACAGAGGGTAACATTTACACTGTCAGCTACCTTTTTCTACATATGCCTTCTCTAACTATGCACAGAGGGTAACATTTACACTGTCAACCACCTTTTCCTACATGTGCCTTATCTAACTATGCACAGAGGGTAACATTTACACTGTCAACCACCTTTTCATACATGTGCCTTATCTAACTATGCACAGAGGGTAACATTTACACTGTCAATTACCTTTTCCTACATGTGCCTTCTCTAACTATGCACAGAGGGTAACATTTACACTGTCAACCACCTTTTCCTACATGTGCCTTATCTAACTATGCACAGAGGGTAACATTTACACTGTCAACCACCTTTTCATACATGTGCCTTCTCTAACTATGCACAGAGGGTAACATTTACACTGTCAACCACCTTTTCCTACATGTGCCTTCTCTAACTATGCACAGAGGGTAACATTTACACTGTCAACCACCTTTTCCTACATGTGCCTTCTCTAACTATGCACAGAGGGTAACATTTACACTGTCAACCACCTTTTCATACATGTGCCTTATCTAACTATGCATAGAGGGTAACATTTACACTGTCAACCACCTTTTCCTACATGTGCCTTCTCTAACTATGCACAGAGGGTAACATTTACACTGTCAGCTACCTTTTCCTACATGTGCCTTATCTAACTATGCACAGAGGGTAACATTTACACTGTCAACCACCTTTTCATACATGTGCCTTTTCCAACTATGCACAGAGGGTAACATTTACACTGTCAACCACCTTTTCCTACATGTGCCTTCTCTAACTATGCACAGAGGGTAACATTTACACTGTCAACCACCTTTTCATACATGTGCCTTATCTAACTATGCACAGAGGGTAACATTTACACTGTCAACCACCTTTTCCTACATGTGCCTTCTCTAACTATGCACAGAGGGTAACATTTACACTGTCAACCACCTTTTCCTACATGTGCCTTCTCTAACTATGCACAAAGACTTTCCATACATCTTATATGTGATCAAGCAGGTTGCTCACAAATGTGGCTACCGTCATGGAAGAATGACTTGTTGGCTTCTGTGTCCAGAAGTCATGAAAGCCGAGTATGTAATCTAACCTCACGTGTACATATTTAACATTTGCTGCCCTGATTGTTATTTGCTTACTATTAATACAGTAATACTAATGCCTTATTATCAGCATGCTCTTTTTTATGGGAAAATGTCTCAGATTCATAGTCATAATTGTTATTTGTGAATGTTCAATATAAGGCAACTGTTGGGGCAGCTGAGGTTCAGAGGGTGATTATCTGCTGTTGTAATCTAAGTTTAAATTTGTATTCAATAACATATTTTTCACATTTAAACTAAAACATTTTCTTTGTTTTTCAAGCACAACGAGCAAGCCATACTAAGGCTGTATATTTTCAGCAATTGTTTTTTAAACTTCATCTTCAGCTTTCAGTTGTATCATTGCACTAAGCAGCAACCCTCAATTTATTCTGCTAAACGATTGTCATTCGAGGCTTGGCAATCGCTAGAAATGCTGCCAGAAGTTTTCAGCTGTATGTCTGTGGCCATTTGCAGTAGTGAATTCAGCTACCACTTTGCTGTCAGTCTTTTAGAAATGTATTTAAAAAAAAAAAGAACTTGCCTCGTAATTAATCATAATTAATTATTAAAATTTTTTTTTAATATGTCAATTTTTCATTTATTGATCCACTTATAGTAAAAATAAATTATTTACTTATACTGAAATAGTTTTTTTGGGTGCTGAATTTTGAAATTTTTCTAAATTTAGTTCATTTGTTTGCACCTGTGGTTTGATTTTTTTTTTTTTTAAATTTTCAAACATCCAGAAACCATGAGTTGTAACTAGGGCTGTACCGAATAGTGATTTTCACTATTCGGCCGAATACGAATAGCTGGACCAACTATTCGGCCGAATGCGAATAGTGAATCATCATCATCATTTGCTTTGCCGGCTGGCATGGGCGATTATGCCTCGCCACAATCTGCGATCTCCTGCAGCACGTTTTAGTTTGTGTGCTGACACACCTCCATGAAAAACCTTCGTTCCATATTGTCAGCATTAGGCCAGCTTTTTGTCTCACTAAAGGTATTTCCAGCTGTATCAAACAGGAAAATACGACAAATACAGAGTCAAAATGAAAACCCGCAAGGCGAAACATCAAAAACAAAAATAACACTGATGAAGAAAACAATGCTGTCCTTACAAGTCGCCCAGCCCCCCGCGAGCTCACGAAACCAGACACCAGGCGGCCAACGCCAGATGATCAGACAACGAAGAAAAAGAACGTCGATCAAAACATTCAGCCGCTGCCGTTTCCACGAGACGACGAAAGAACAGTTACGACACCCATAAATGATGACGAACTCCAGTTACTTTAAACAATCAACGAAGAGGACTCTCCACTCAAAGAAATCAAGCCGACAACACTAGAACACTTGCTTTTCTGCCCCCTCTTACATTTTTAAGTGTTGCATTTTGTTTCTACAGCAACACACCTAAAAACACTATACTCGCAACACATACAAGATGGAAATAAAGGGGCACTTGGTACGCTCGTAGGTGGTGCACAAAGATAATGCTTCCCAGTATAAACCAAGGTGGGAAATCTTGATGTTTTTTTTCCACCAGTCCAGAAACGGTTGTAAGGTAACCACTTCGTATTCGGCCCGACCGCAACTATTCGGCCGAATACCGAATAGTTATTGGGTCCACTATTCGGCCCCGAAGCGAATATTCGGTACAGCCCTAGTTGTAACCCTTTGGCTCGGTGCTATGGATATCGCAACCCTTCGGTCTTGATTCTATGATAGGTACCGTAAATCTGAAAGATATGGGGCTTTTTTGCTTACCCCCGGATGTGAACCCCGACCACATTGTGTTCGTCACCCGGTCGCTTCACAGTCAGGTTTAACCAACTGAGCTAGTGCGCCAGGCGTTCAGTGGTTGTAAATGTGGTTTCACCATCTGAGAATACTGTGTTCTGAAATCAGCTGAAGCCTATTAGACAGCACATTGTTTAGCATAGACTTTGAAAACAGTATGAGAGTCATACTATTCAGAAAGCAATGCCAAACTACTCTGCAGAAATGTGTCTAGTCAAACCAGGAAACCAGTAACTGTTTTGTTTGCAGTGTATAGAACATGACATGCAACTAAGTTGTAAACTCATGTTTACTTTGTACGGGCATGCCAACAACTCTTCTGAAATACTGATTTTGTGTGTGTGTATATTAAATAGTTTTTTACTGTTTTCTTCTTCTTTGTATGTTCACCAGCTGTAGATTTTGGCAGACAGCTGTTTGTTCACTTTTAGACTTTGGTGGTCTTGTTCCATAACTTGATTTTTGCGTGCATTTCCATTTTACAGATCTGGATTATTCAAATGCAGACTGTTGGTTCCTCACCTCTCAGGCAGATGTACTTCAGCTTTGAAGGAAACACCCCTAAAAAGTCACCTGTTACAACATGCTTGTTAGGGGGTCAGCGGGGCTATTCTTCTTTCCCACAAGATGGGGCCCTGGAACCCACACTGGAGTTTGTGCAGTCAAGACATGGTGTTTTTGTCATTGGAGATGTAGGTCAGCCATTTCATCTCCTTGGCTACACCATACACTTCCTGTTGGGAAAAAATCCCCCATGATTCAAAATCTTTGTGCTTTTGACACCGGTGCTATGTAAAATAAAAAAATTGTTCTTTCTCTTCTTCTTCGCGTTCACCAGCTGTAAACTCTTGGCGGAAAGTTCTGGTTGTTCATCCACTTCTGGGCTGCAGTCCTGT
The DNA here is from genome assembly GCA_905116865.2 of Candidula unifasciata. NCBI lineage: Eukaryota > Metazoa > Mollusca > Gastropoda > Stylommatophora > Geomitridae > Candidula > Candidula unifasciata. Next base: position 66,594 of record CAJHNH020001707.1, read on the forward strand.
TCCAGAACCTGAGTGTTGCATGTGCATCCATTTTACAGATCTGACTCATTTGAATGCAGACTGCTGGTTCCTTGCCTCTCAGGCAGATGCACTCCGACTTTGAAGGAAGCTCCCAATAAGTCGACTCTTACGACATGCTTTTGGGCAGGCAGTGGGTCTGTTCTTGTTTTCTCTATAATAGGGCTCTGGAACCCACACAGGGAAATGTTGATTCTAAAAGGATGTATTTGTGATGTGAGTGGCATACGTTGACAGTGATAGCTTTGTGTGATATGTTGTTGCAGTCAATTGTAGATTTAAAAACATTTCATTGATCGTTACCTAGCTAAGGAACTGGAAAGCAGAGCAGATTGCAAAGAATTTAGGTAAAGTATATATTCTTTTAGTTTATGTCACATGACGTTGGTAATTATGTTTGTCCACAGCTTTCTGTCTCATATTCTGCCAATCATTTCTGAAACCGAATTTCCCCTGTCCCATTATGTCAACATTTTTGTCTCTGTCGACCCCTCCCCCTCTAACTTTTTTTAGGTCATGATATGGTCAAATTTTCCATGATGTGGGAAAAAGAATGGTCGTTTTTGACTTCAAATGTACGTATAGACTGTTTTCTGTGTGTTGATTTTGTCATATTGTGTATTACATTTTATATCAGTCCACGCTGTTCTCTCTTCTATACGACCATATCTCTGCAGCTTCTACATAATTTCTCACTATTTGCTGACTATTCATGATTTTCTCTCTCATACATCAGGGGTGATTGTGCAGTGCTCTTAATCCTGTCACTTCAAGAAGCCACAAAACTGACACTTCCTGTTGGTGCCATTTATTTATCTGTAAAGACTGCTTTCCTAATTTCACTGTAGAGACATGGTTACGAGACCTCCGACAGAATTCACAGCATCTGCCCCAAATGTTGAGTGTAACAGGGGATGACTAAAGCGTGGGGGGTGGGTGTTTCTTTTGTTCTCTCTATTTTTTCAGAATGGCGTTATTTCTAGAAATTCTCAATTATATTTCCTCATTGACAATCGTTACCAGGCCTCCAGTAACAGTTTCAAGTGAGTGTCATGCTGTAATCCAAAAGATGTAAGCTAGTTGATTCTATGCTGCTTTCATTTTGTTTATTGATTACGTCCCTTACTCTGCTTTAGTGCATTTATTAGTATTTTGGATAATAAATTGATTTTGTGTGGGGGCGGTTTTTTTGTGACATGTAAAATAGTTTAATTTTCTGGAAATACCCATAAAGTGCGGAAGCTTGGCTTTTTTTTTTCAAGGTCATCGGGGCAAAAGGGTTAAATTTGGAAAAATATTCACCAATGCGGTGATATAACAGCAGCAGACCGCCTGAAGGTTTTGTAAGCAATACATCATTGGCACCAGGGCAGACAATAGTTCTTGTATTGCCCAACTGGGACTTGATGGATGATGTGATTAGTAACATGCTAACCACATTTACTCTACAGGACATTTCCTGGTACCTGTTTTAGTCTGAATTGATCTGGGAGCATAGTTTGTTTCTTTGTACCTAGGAACATATTGCCAGTCAAAGATCACAGCCTGATTTCATTGTTTGACCTTCAGTGCTCAGTAACAGAGAGGGAGCAATGTCTTTTGTAGGCTGTTTTGAAAACTGGATCTCCTTGAAGCTTGTTTTGTTAAAACTGAAAAGTGGATGTACTGTTTAAGAATAATCACAAACCATAGATTTAAGATAATTCCAAGTTAATTTTTTTCATTAATAGTTGTGAATTTTGAAGGTGGATATAGTGTTTTAAAATGGCTATTGTTATTGTATGCCAGTATTTTATTTGAAGTGGACTTCAAAATTGTGGATGCATTTAGAGTCATTCTCAGAGGTTACCAGCATACTGTTTTTTTTTTTTTTTTACTTTCTTCACATTCGCTCTTTTCTTTGTAATTGTGATCCTGCAGGACTTTTCTGTTGTTCACATTCCAGACACAGTTTTCTGTTACTGCTTTGACTGACTGCCTGTATATATACCACTTTTAGAGCTCTGTGTGTGTGTGTGTGTGTGTGTGTGAGAGAGAGAGAGAGAGAGGGGGGGGGGGCACCAGTCTGATGTTTTAGGGCCCCATGGCTAGAGCAGCAAGAATTGTGTAGGTTTCGTTTTTATTTTTGGTGGGAAATTACCATTTTCTTCTTATTGTTTTTCCCCCTCTTGTGTCAGAATGTTTCTTTGTGAAGTCTGTTAGTCGAAATGAAGAACAGTGTATCACATGTCAACTCATGCATCATAGGTGGTCATTATCCACCACAATCAACTGTACTCTATTTCAAGTTCATATTTTGATTGTTTTGCCTCTTAGTCAATCCATCCAGCATTTCCTCCCTCCATTTGTGTCTGTGTCTCAGCCAGCCTCTAGTGTTTTTGAATTTCCCAGTTGTCACAATATTCTCCTGACCCTTTCCCACAACCTGAACAAATAAAAGTAGTAAGTCTTATCTTGATTTTGTCAGTCATCTGTCTTTGTGACTTATCTCTTGCAGTTCTTGGATATTGATTCCCTTAGCCAGCCTTTAGTGGGACTCTGTGCATTCTCTGAAGCCTTATCTCTGTGGGTTATCAGTTAATTAAAACATAAACTATTGTAAATCCATTTTTCTGTATGCTCTCATTATTTAACTAATTTATATTTTATTGATGATTCTGTAATCAATTTATTTTGCATGTTCATTTTTTAAACATTTTGTTTCATAAATTTCTGTGGGTGGTGCTTTTTATAAATAATGAGTGTTTGTTGACTTACTTATGAGTGCATTCTTTTTAAATAAATTGAAAACAAGATATTACACTTTGAGATTTGAAGACTTAAATATTGTTTAGTGTACGCTTTTACTCTGTATCTTCTCTGTTACAGTTCAACACTATTAATACTTGGGTTCCTTTGTGTTGGTAATGTTAACTTTGAACATATTTTTTTAAAAATATGTTTATAAAGAGAACAAGTTTGACGGTCTGCCATGTTGGCACATCAGTTATTCATTCCATGTTTGGTTTTCCTGTCTGCATAAAACACTCAGGTCCATTTATAATCTCTCCACCATTCTCAGCTTGGGGTAGGCACTAATGATGGCAAAAACTGACATCAGAGCTGGTAGTTAGAGAGCATTTCAGAAAGAGGTAGTCAACATCTGGGTCACATTATAAACAAAATGGGAGATGGCAGCATCTGATTAAATAAATGGGAAAGAAATAAACTGAGAAAAAGATTATGAACAACCTTGTTTGTGTCATAGAGAGATATCGGAACATGAATCCAAACATTCTTCTCCGTAGCTACTTTAGTTTTTTAAGGTAGTGTTCAAGGTATTTGCTGATGAACACTGGTATCTGGTATTTATTGATGAACACCAGTGTATGGTATTTGTTGATGAACACCAGTGTATGGTATTTGTTGATGAACACCGGTGTATGGTATTAGTTGATGAACACCGGTGTATGGTATTTGTTGATGAACACCGGTGTATGGTATTTGTTGATGAACACCAGTGTATGGTATTTGTTGATGAACACCAGTGTATGGTATTTGTTGATGAACACTGGTGTATTTCAAACACACATGAAGGGGCCACCAAGTAAGGCAAGCATGGCAGCATGTTTACTTACAGGTGTCAGCATGTGAGTCGCCTGGCGCTGTCTTGCCTCCATAATGGTTTTCGTCCTTACCAGCACGAGAATACAGGTTTACACCTGGCTGGTGTCCTAGTTCAAACTTCTTTGGAGGTTGAACGGGCTGTCTGGTGGCCCGCCTTGTTGGTCTGCCATCCTGATTGAGATTCTTTAATCTCAGGATGGTATGGTAAACTTTCAGGTAGCAGCCCGAAGGGGACAAAGTACAGTAACTAGTGGGCCAGTAGTCTTGAGTTTGAATCCCTTTTGATGTAGGGATTTTTGTCCCCTACTCCCCGTGCCGGAATGAATAATTTAAATGTCTCGAAACAGGTAAGACCCAAAGACAGCTTATCACAAATACTAGGAAGAGACAGGCTTCATTGGGAAAGGGGGGGGGGGGGGGGAGGTGTTATGAGAAGGAAAAAAAACTAGAACATGAAACATCAGGAAAGGTTTTTAGAAATACAGATTAAGACAGTATGAGAAGATTCTCGGCAGCCTTTTGTCATATGGCATGGAGGGGTGTCAGTACATTAGCTGATAAATGCTGTAGGACTTTTCAGTCTGGGGAGAGACATGATTGTCTACACCAGTCGGCAAAGAAAAATTGAAGACAGCCCAGCCTCAAGTGGGTACTCAGAAAAGTTTATATGAAGCACAGGTAGCCAGCTGGTGGGGTACTGACTAGTACCAGCTGGTGCAGAAACATGGGACCACAATCATATACCTAATATGGTGGCTTTAAAAAATCAAAAAGCTGTCTAGCCAGAAAAACTTAAAATCAGATACTACCAACTTTAGTAAAGATTGCATAAATATAACCATAAACCCAACAAAGATTCTGCTGTAGTTGTGTAAAAGTGGCAGGTCTGGTCTATGCTGGGTAACTGCATTCGGATGTGGCTGACTTGCTACTTTGTTTGGATGGATAGCATGCAGGGCAGTATGAGGTAGGAAAATTTTGTCAAGAGAAATAATCTTGGCTACCACATTAACAAAGTTGCAGTAGTGTGGTGGCTAGACGATCGCCTACCTGCATGGAGGTATAGGGTTCAAAAACACACTGAGGTGGATTTGTTTCAAAATTGACCTTGGCTCCCTGGTCCACCTAGCCTAAAATGGACACCAGATAATGTCATCAGAATTAAAAGCAGCTGGTGTGATTGTGAACACTTTTGCCACTGAGTGCCGATAGATCTTTAAAAATGTCTAGTACTATTTGCCAGAGGGTATTTGTCCAATGTGCCAATGGTCTTTTACTTACTTTACTATTTCAACAAAGTGATTAGTGCTATGATGGCTCATTATAATGAAAGATTGCGATTGAAGTAGAGAAAACGCAGTGTGATAATCACAAGCTGGAAATACATTAACCAATAATTGTGTTGACATAACTTGATTAAAACCTGACTGTTTCCAGTCAGCCAGTCCATCCGTCCTTCTCTTTATCTAACAGTATTAGATCTGGAAATCCAGATAAGGTATTTGCCAGTGTCTATAGCTGCGTACTTTATTATAATTCTGTAACGTCAGTTTTTTTCTGTAAATCTCAATAACTTGGATAATAGCTAATTGAAAATCAAACATTTAGTAGCTGAAGTATCAAATTCTCAAGATACAATACCTGCTTAGGATTACAAAAAGAGGTAATTTTTCCTTAAAGACATTATGCAGTGTTCAGTATTTATTTTTGCTGTGCTGTTGTGTGCTTGTGCATACCTTTCATTCCATAATGTACATGTTTTGTTTCATTGCACATAACTTGAAATCCTTTAGTTTATAGTACGGAATGTCTGCCTTGAAGGGATCATTATAGGAACTTTATAGACTTTTTCATTATGCTGATGTCCATAGCTGTCAACCTGTCCAACAAATTCATTTTAATAACTAATCACTTGATCCCCTAAGCTGTGCTGGTGCATACATTTTGGTTGTTAATTCGGTACAACTCACGTTTTCGGGCCTAAAAAAGAGAGTGACTTCCCTTCCCATTCATTAATCGCTGTGTTGCAGGGCTTGTCCTGTGTTGCTGGGGTGTCACGCTTAGTCACCAACTGGCGATGCGGTCCCAGAACATGCAGAAATGGCCCTAACCACAACCCCCTCTACGTCCCACAAGAGAGTGCAGCCTACATCCCACGACTGCATGCAGCCTAAAATATACGTAAAATATACGCAGCATACAGTCATGTCATAGACCTAGGCTGCATGCAGCAACTGTTAAAAGTGCTTGCATCCTGGGATATTCAACACGTGAAATCGCCGGCTGGTGACAACTAGTAAAATGCTACGACACATAATGTCCCCCCTAGAACCCCCCCATATTATTTTTCAAAAAAAAAAAAAATATATACATAGGGACCCCACCTTATATATTTTTGAAAAATAATATGGGGGTATTTTAGATAGGACATATTTGTGACTGTGGCGCAAGCCACGCTACCTTTAAAAAAAAATTCAGATATCTAACATGTATTATATCTTAAAATGACAACTTGAAAATAACATTGTATATTAGAAAAAAGGTATATTAGAAAGTATATATTTGCGGCATCTATCACCTTTTAAAAAAATTAAAAATTTAGATATCTTGTAATATAATAATTCGGAATTACAACAAACATAATCGGCAATCCCCGAAATGATTTTGACTACGATACTCCACACTATAAAACTGTAAAACATTCCATTCCGGGACAAACATTCCGATCCGGGACAAACATTCCGATCCGGGACAACTTTATTTTTCACAGTGAAGAAAAATATTTTCACTTTTAATTCTGTACATCTAACTTGTCAAACAGGTTTTCGGTAGTCACCGCGCATTAAAGATTTTTATGCACCGCGGGCTGTGTAAAACACAGGTAATTCTTGGCAGTTTAAACACCATTCAAACACTGTCACGCTTTAACGCACACGCTAAAATTATTTCTTTTGTGCTGGGAGAAAACCCAGAGTCAGTGTCAATCACATAAAACGTCTTTACAAAAGAAACTGGTTTACGAGGGATGACGTTTTTATCACGCGACAAATGAGAAAGAAATGTTGTATTACTTCAGCGGTTCTGAAACTTTTATATAAAATAGACCC